>VMDR010032093.1:0-11827 GCA_007922815.1 Macrotus californicus
AAATGTCCCAAATCACACCTATCTATTTTTGAAGAGTATTGCTCACAATTATGTCTTTTCAAGAATACGCTGTGACTTGGCTCCTATACAAAGAAATCAGGCATCCCTAAAATTAAAATTAAAGATATTGAGCATTAACAAAAATTAATTATGCAAGAAAAAATTCAACAAGGAACTCAAACAAGGAACACTTCAAACTAAAAAGATATGTCCTCATTATCTGCTAAAAACATAATTCTAAAGACTAATGATAGTTGATATTGAAACCTTTTCTAAGAGACTCAACTGTTTTCACATATTTCTTTCTTCCTACACACTTTTCAACAATCACTTCTGTGTTTTGCACTACTTATTAGGAAGAATGTTACGTGACGGACCGTGGAACCTACTTTCCCCTCAGCTGCAGTCCACCACACCTTGTTACTCAGCACTGTGGCAGCACTTCTGACTTCGCGTCATAACCATCTGTATCTATGATGATCTTGCTGACTGCAAGGTGCACTCCGTAAAGAAAGTGACCTTGTCTACCAATTCTTACAGAGTTTGGCCATAGCTGGTGTTAATCGTTTCTTCACAAATAAAATAAATTACAGAAAATGGATATCCATTATTTTTAACCTGAAACAGGAAGTGTGTATGAGAGCCAAAGCAGACTAGCTCACATCGATAGTGCTTGGCAGTGAAAGACAATGCCAACAATAGGCACATCAGCGACAGCCCTAAATCAAATGGGCTCTCTGAAGTCATCTAGAGGGGGCATACGTTAGAAAAATAAAATATATATTTAATGATTGAAAATAGATATGACTCCTTAAATGGAGAAGTCTACCTACTAATGGCAGAAAAGACAAGAATTTAGGGTTTATTTTGCAACAGTTCTCTTATTCAGTTCTTTAGAAGAGACACATATTATTGTTTTATGGAAAATTCTCAGTAAAAATAAACTGATGCTAGTGGCTAACAGGACTGTTGTTGCAAAATATCTAACAAATTCAATTTAGATGTTTATTTAAACCTTTCCAACCTCTCATCCTACATTATGACCATGTCAAAATTGAAGTGTGCAATATATTTGTCAATACCGTTTATGAACCTTTGGGGGGAAATAAATTTCAAACATTAACACTATGCAGACCCCATATATGAGTTTTACAAGTCTCTTATTGCCAATTTGTAGGTTAAGTTCAAAACTATAAGGCACATTTTCAGAGCTTTTTGGTAGTCCCACTGAAAACTATCTGGTAAAATGAGTTCAATTATAATACTAATGTAACAAAAAATGTTCAAACAAAACAACCTAGATCCCTTCATTTCAAGGAGACAATGCCTCAAATTGCATAGTTTTTCTGGTAAAATGTAACAGTAATTTTTATACATCTAACTCCGTATAAATAAATGTCAGTGATCACCAGTATGGATAAAATAAACACACATACAAATACTTGTCTATATATACAAACTACTTATATATAAAATGCTTAATAATGTTAATAATTTTAATTCATCATAGAATGAGAATTATCCAGATAATTTTGTATCCAATCCAATAACTTGTATCTCTATCTACTAAGAGACATGAGAATATAACTGAAAGATTTCAAAATATTCAAGGCCAAATGAAGCTACTTCAGCAACATCTTCAGCATGCATTTATTTCATTACATTTTCCATTGCCAGATCACCTTTTTTTTTTTTTGCAAACAGAAGGTGAGCATGACTGAAAGTTCAAACTCCATCTTTAGAAATGGTATAGATGAAGGCTATACCATTAGGCAAAAAAAAGAATATAAGGACTCTGATAAAATCAGGTACAAAAAAAGCATAAAAATTTTAAAAAAAGATTTTGACAGTCCCTTAACACAAAGCAGAATTTACCCTAATGAATTCTACTGTATGTATACAAAATAGCCGGAAAAAAAATGTCCAATAACCATGGTGATACTTTCACATTATTATGACCAAATATGCGATATGGCTGTCTCACAAAGGTAAGAAGCAAATGAAGAAATTATTTTGACCTTAAAGTGCATTATTAATATTAGCTGATGGTCCTGCTTCGTTTTATACTGATCAGACTGCCTCTGAAACATCGTATTTCCTCTAGGCCCCACTCTTCCAGAGAAACAAACTCTGCGTCATTTTTTTTGGTGAGGAAAATCACCAGATAATGTCATGTGAGGAACAGATAAAGGGAGGCAGGGAAGATACAACAGTTGAGTTGGAAAGAAATGCAGATTTCTGTCTAGTTCAGGTGGACAGAATTATTCAGCACAAAGGGATAAACTTCCAGAAAATAACCATTCTGAGGGCCTATTATTAGCAAGATGCCATCTTCAGTATTTTACATATGCTATGTTACTTAATTCTCTCAGTGAACTCTTGAATATGCCATCCTTACCCCCATCTCACAGAGGAGAAAACTGAGACTTAAAGAGCTTAAATGACTTGCCCATATTTACCCACCTAGACCTCAGACATGAATCAGTTCTGTCTGATTCCCATGGTCGTTTAACTATATTACACTGCTTCCCTGGGAGGTCAGAAATGGACCCAACATTGGAAAGAACATTTGAATAGAATTTTCTGAAGACAAAGTGAATTTGCTTCTGGAGACACTGAATTTCCCATGCTCCACACAGCTGGATCATAACCCAGCTAATGCAACAGCAGACTTGTACACAGAGTATGTGGTTGGTCTGGGTGATCAAGCGACACTGAAATTTGATATATCTATCTCCTCTGAAAACAAATCTAGTTGAAGTTCTATTAGAGTGACCCTATGGTGAGGATTAAGGGGGAAGAAGATACCCACTTCTTCCTTTGAAAATGATACACTATTTATCTATTTCTTATCCTGGATAAATTGGATAAAACAGTTGTCCTAACATCTACAAGAGGTAAATAGACTCTATACCTTTCAGGAAAAAAAAGGGTGAAAATTGCTCTGAGCAAGTTCACATTTGATGGTTGTGTTTTTTAAAAGCATGCATCGTGTGACTGCCTTTATGCTAAGAAGAATTGGGCGCTAAACGCCTAACTCAGTAACCTCCCAGTAACCATGGGGTGCCGAATAAATGACACAGAGTCACATGTCCAGTAGGAAGCCAAACAAAGGCTTCACTTCAACTATTAGTCTTAGATGATTAGAACAATAAGAGCTATTTCAAGAATTGCAAAACTTCTTATATTACTAGTCTGTGTTTACCTGATAATGGGTTGGGCAACCCATTTGTCAAACATTTTATAATATGTCAAAGTATTCAGTATACTAGTACTTTTCAGTAATAACATGGCTCACTCAGGTTTTACATGCTGATTTAATCATCAGATTACCATATTTACTGCAAAGATAGTAAGTGTTCTTTCAAGAAACTTATAAAAATACTATAAGAATGAAGCACAAAAATTGTACATATTCGTACATACATCGACTGTATCAGTAGCAACATTATTTATAGATAGCAATAAAAATAAGCAGTGGCCCAGAAAATACAGACAATAAATAAAATAAATACCATAACTTAAAAGAATGGTTTGCCTTTATTTCCTTTGCACCTGTTTCAAATATCCCCGAGACGGAAAACTTTTTTACTTCCTTGGCTAAATACTAATTTTATGACTATAATATTAACATACAGATATTATTAATAGTATCTCTTCCAAAATACATAATAAATAACTTTCTGTATCAGTAGCTAAGATCTGCCCAGAAGAAGACAAAGGCAGAGTATTTAAGCATTAAGTAAGTTAGAAACCATGCTGTCTTGGATTGTACACGTGTACATTTGGACTGGCTGTTTATTTCAATATGACACAGAGGCCACAGAGAGCACCTTGCGAGAAAATGCTCACTCAGCCCAGTGGAAGAAATACACGTGTATGGATGGTATTTAAGTATCCACATATTTAATAATTATTTTATATATTAAAAATAGATTTAAGAATTCATTAATGTATAAAAACAAAGAAAATGGTATTTAACATTCTACCAGCTAGAGCATTTATATAGTTCATATTAAATAACAGTGCCAGGCACGGTTCTATATGCTTGACCTGCTTTAAAGCTTTCGGTCTTCAGCACGACCCTATGAGAAAAGTACTGCTGTTTTTCTGATCTCACAGATAAGGAAACTGAAGCTACGAAGTTCAGGGTCTTGCCAAATTCATATTGCTATGAAGTAGTAAAAGCTAGGATTTCAACTCCAGCAGTGCGGTTCTAGGATCTATACTTTTACCCACTATACTTTACCTCTTTTGTAAAACACACTTTACTTTTATCACTGGACAAGAATTTATATTATCCTTGAATTATATATGGCAGTCTATAAATTAAGGTCCGTATCACTTAGAAACTCTGAAGTTCCCATGAATGTGTAACTTGAGTTCAAACTTCAACACAAGTAACCGTGTTTTATCCAATTCCAGATTCTTTTCAGCTGAATGCAATGTTTGACGTTGTTTCTGTGCATACAGATGTGGCTGCATCTCAATAATCTGTCTGTTGAACTCCACTTCAGATGAGACTAGGCTAGGAGTAAGATACACAAAGTGCTTTACAAAGGTCTTGGATTTCTTCGATTTATTTTCCCCATTTTTAAAGCTCATTATTGCCATCTGAATGATCCTATTTGCATACAAGATGATTTCTAATGATCATTACTATTTGTAATAATCTGTATGGGAAAGCTCCCTGGCCAGCTCTTACCTGAACTCCAAAGTACTCTTGTGAGCTCTCTGGGAAACACCAAATAGCATAAACTGCAGGTGGCTCATGGAATTATTCTAACTGCAAGCAATAGCACTTCATAGTAATGAAAGAGAAATGTATTTCTTTCTTAACTAAGTAGGTAAATTGCCTTCTTTATTGCTACTCCTTGGGGACCAACACTTTTGAAATAACATGCCAAAACAGTAAGTTGTCAAAGCTCATTAATTTATATTCAATTGTTTCAGATGTGTTTGTTACTGGGACGCACTGGATTTGAATATTAACTTTACTGTGTGTGAGTGCTAGCATTTTCCAAGTAAAATAATGCCATATGCCAGTGGAATATGGGACCACTACAACTAAGTATTGCACGTGCTCATTAAATTACTGCCCTCTTTTAATAAAAAGCTCTTACAAAATCCTAGAAGATCTTTCAAGAAGGCAATCTAAATACTTAAAAATAATAAAATCTTATTTCCTGAAAATGTTTACTTTAGATAGAAGTACAAAATATACCCTTCCTCTAAATAGGCCAAATTTAGATTTGTAAAAAAAAAAAAATGATGTTTGACATTTTCTGCGTTTTAGAACTGAAAATGAAAGAGAATCGTTATAAAGATGACTAACTATAAAGAAATCACAGTACACACACAGATACATATGTATGAACTTAGGTAGCAATGGGAGGTTTCAGCCAATTAAAAAATATAGAATCATCGGGGTCACAGTAGTTATGTGATCTCCTCCCACCGACTGTACTGCAGCGGAGAACCCCGCATGTGCATTTCCATCCTCTTTCTCTAGTCTGCATTCGTCTCTGTCCCTGGGCTCCTTTTCAGTGCCATTGTCCCAAGTGCCACTGCTCCCCTTATTAGCATATGTGAGTCTTCAACAGCAGACAAAATTCTCTACAAAAACAGAGCTTCCAAAAAGTGTCTTTCACTAGAGAAAATCACCCAAGGCATACTAAGTTAAACAGAAATGTAAGTTTTATACAAAAGCAAAAAGTGATTCTTTCCCAAGTGATTTTCACTTAAAAGCTAAAATCAGTGTTATTTGCACCATTTCACCTCTAAATGAAAGAACTTATTTGTATCAGAATTTTGAAGCATAAAATCGCAAATGATTAAGGAACCGAACATGTTTTTTGTATTATGCCTGCTTCTCTGTTCCCATGTGCAAAAAAAACAATCCACCTTCACATAAAACAAAAATGAACAAAGAAGAGAATAACTGTAATTTTTTACAATTTCTGAATATTCAAAATTTGTGTTCTCTAATTTCTTGAACTTAAATAGGCTTTTGCCTTTACATTTCTCTTTCGTAATTATGATTATCTACTCACTCATCTGCTTTGTTACTTAAGTAAACATGACTAAAAATTCACTATACACCTACGAACAGCACCAGCAAACATGAGAATCAGAAAAGGTAAGTTAATAAATGGTGCATTGGCTGCTGATGAAGCTGATTTCTTGGAGCTGTAATACATGTGTAAATGCTGCACTTTACATCAAACATCTGCAAATAAAGTAGGTGTGGAATATGATTCTTTCATTGCAAAGGGTTAATCAGCAAGGTTTACATTTGGGAATTTTCTGAATCTCGCTCCTCCCTATCCTGTAGCGCTGCCAAAAATCATCTGACAGGAAACGTAAGATTAAGTTTGTCCTACCTAAGCGAACAAAGAGTGCTCTGAACAGGCCACCGGTTTACTGCAGAGCGGGAACTTTTCTAATCCTGCTGGAATCTGCAGTGCTGCTCAGAAAATATCACGGCAAAAGTTGTTTTCTTTCCTCCAACATCTTGTCTCTGGATCATCTCATATTGGCCACACCGAAGATCCTGCTGCTTCTCCCATAAAGGTTAACTTAAAGCTCCAAACATAATCATGTGGAAAATGGACATTATTGATTCCTATGGTCCATTGTTCCCCTATCCTAAGTCCCTGAAGTTCAAGTTCAATCTGGAATTACATCATGTCTGGTTTCTCCTGGTTACCAGACGGCTTGAGACGTGACCACAGCTACAGAAAAAACAAACAGCCTTCTTCACGCTTCGGCTCCCCTATCGATTCAAACGTAAACGTTTTTTCTCTCTCTCAAGTATGCTTCAAGTATGGAGCATGGTTAATTTAGAGATTAAGTTCCAAATTAGATTATCTAATGGCATCTTAATGGATTGCTGACCCATTTCCTGTGGGATGGCAGCATGCAAGTCTGGCTGGAATACAATTAATTTCTTAGGAAGTGTTCTGAAGAGTTTCCTAGATAAAAAGGAAACGTTGTGTTGTGCAAATCTTCCTTTATAAATGGGGAAAGTTAGGCAAAACTAAAACAAATCCCAGTGTGTTTTTCAACAGCCAGATCACCGAGATTGCGTATGGGGGAAGACCATGTAAGATCATTTTAAAGAACAGAAACGTTTCTAGGTTTGATTTCATAACAGGTGAGAATAATTTTGATCAGAACAGAGTAACTGTTTGAAATAGATTATTCCAATATAAAGAGCGACAATAGTTAGCAGAGCAGCCCTGTTACCAAACAATGGTCATATGCAATTTTAGCTTTTGCAATTTTCCTCCTTGAACCAGAGATTCTTCAGTTCATCTACCTTATCAGCATTTCTATCGCAGTCCCTGAGTGGTGCTAGGGGCCCAGAATGGTGTGTAACAAGTTGAACATTTCGAACACACTTTAGAGCTGACAGCTGAAAAGGAAATTCAGCACTCTGAGAATAAAGCTCCCCCCAGGAACTCCAGGAACAACCCAGCTGTTGTATTGTAGTTCTGTGTCAAGATAACAAACTGAAAGCAGGAAATGCTAACTAGTGAATTCATAGGGATGGTCTAAGTGTATAATGCTGAAATAAAAGTTAACTCTTAGTACTACCTATGGATATGTCACGTACTGCCCTTACCACACAAGTACCATATGTATATTATGTGAGTACATTCATGCACGCACGTATACATATGTACATGTGTGTATATGTACACATGTACACGCACACACCATATACTCACCTACACACATACTCATATATTTATATGCAAACGTATGGTTCACAGACCTATGCTGAAGACTACTTTGTTTAAATATCCATTCTTAAATCACTGAGAATACACATCTCACAAGGATAACTGGATGGGCAGCGCAGGAAGATGGCAGGTCTGGGACAGTGTTGTGCAAACGGGGTGTGTGTACAAAATGAATGCTACTGCTCCTTCCTTTTCGCCTTTCCCCTCCAGACCAACCAGATCCAAATAATCTTTACTGGCTGCTAAATTTCTCTTGGGAAATCAAGCAACTCTCTAGAATTGCAGTAATAAACGACAATTTCTTACAAAAACATGTGTAAAGTAACTACAGAATGAAGTATTCAACTCACAGAAAGGAACTGCTAACACATGTAACATGTAAAATAGCTGATAAAAGTCTCTTTGGTGCCATTCAATTATGGCATCAGCAGAAACACAAAAATCCTTCCAATTATTTCAGTAAAATTCTTCATTTATTCATTATTTCAGGGGCTGAGCAAATGGTTTGTGTAAACATACCCTTCAGTAACACGCGCGTGTTTATTTTAGCCATCTGAAGGCTTCTTCTCTGTTTATACAAGCAATCAGACACACACAGCCACTCACTTGTGGCTTTGCCTTTTCCTGAAAGGGGTGAAGGGGGAGCAGAGGGAATGAAACAATAAATCCAGTTTCTCTTTTGCATAAAGCACTCCCTCCAATGTTTTAAAATAACTTATGTTTATATTATTCTTGGATTGTCCTTCAGCTTTCTTTTTCATTCAATTATATTGCTCTTTTATATTCGATAGCACAAGCTATACTCTGGCTATAGTTTCAAGAAAGAAAGCCAGTTAGGGAGTTAACTGCTATATTTGTTTATCCCCACATAACTCACACATGCAACAATATAATTCATCCCCTTTGGAGGACGAAACTCAGACACAACAGTGCCCTTAGGAACGACATACGCAACTCATCACCTAACCCTCCTAAAAGCTGGGTCCCTCCTAACTCAAGCAGAAGTGAGCCCTTCACCAACAGATTTCACTCTGCGTTCACTGTGATACCTGACCTTTGGGTTAGACAGAAAAGTTCACACAGGTGCAAGCCACACACACACACACACACACAACTCACAAAATTCTAGGGTCAAAACAACAAAACACCTTCAGGGTTGCAGCCTAGTAAGTCTGTAAAAACTTTCCAAAAAAGTATGCTTTGGTTCCTAGGGGAATGTTTATACATTGGCGGGTGGGGATGGGGGTGGGGGTGGGGCCGTGAGGGTGCCAGGAAGGGGGACCAAGGAAACCTTCCAGCTTTGATTACACGTGCACAGCCCCCTGGGCACTGCCATTTTCAGTCCGGAAAAAGGGGCTGCATTTGACATGGAAACACCTCACAGGAGGACTGGCCTAAAGCAGAACAGAGGCAACCACGGCAAGTGATTGTACGAGGAAATTAATGGCAACATGCAATCAAAACAAAATAAAACAAAGTGAAGCCAAAGCACAAACAAAAAACAACACTTTCAGTGTCTGGCTTTTCTACTACAAAGTCTCTAGGGATTGCCTCTTGTTAAAAACCACAACAAAAATAACCTGATATTTTCTTGATTCCATTACAACAAACGCAGGTTATTTAATTCTTTGGTTGAATAGATCTACATTGCTCATATATTTTCAACTTATTCAGATAATTTTAAAGTTGTAGCAGTGCCCTGAAGACTTTAGATGTCTGTTATCTGCATTAAAAGTAGTAGTGTTACAGACACTTATGATATTCTTTTGCCGCATCCCTTCTAGAAAAAAAATTAAGTTTCATAAATAGCCACAGGGCATAAACTATAAACCATAAACAAATTATGAATGCTGTGCCACAGGCACGTCTGATTTGTATGATCAAACATGGACTCCACTTGTGCCTATTTTTGAAAATTATACCGAAGCAAGCTGCTGTCTCATATGAGTAATTTTGTTCTGAACTGTGTGGTACTTAGATTTTAAGCATCTGTACCTCAGTGTTGGGGTCAGCCCACCACAGAAATCAGCAAATACCTGTTGAATGTATGAATGGGACACGTGCCATTACCAATCATGTGCCTTCCGAATCATGATAAAAAGGGAAGAAGAAAACCAAAAGCTACCTTTTTAAAGCTGTTTGAATCATTAAGCCCATCTATCTGTAATTGTCTACTAATTGAAAAATTACAATTTTGAGAGGGGGAAAATGACATCTTAACCAAATAGATTCTGAAGATTTTCCTGACTTATCACCTGAAACTGATTACCACACCAATGTTTCACCAAGAAGGGGTTGTCCCATAAACAGCATTCTCCTAAGAACTGAGTTTTGTCATCGTGTTAATTCACTCCAATAACGTATGTTCTGTGGTGCTTCCTTGTCCACTCACCTTTTCCTTTTTGGGGGATATCAATTTTTCTTTGAAAAATTACTAGGTATAGTTATATTTTAAATCTCCAATAATTTCTATCCTTATTTGGTTGTAATATTCTTTAAAGGTGCTATCCTATTTTAGATAAGTAAACGTCAATCAGTAATTCACAGATTTGAAAACTTACACAGCAGCAGCCACACTGAAAACCATGAACACATTACATCTAATTTGCAATTCTTATAAACCGTAAGATTTGTATGCTGACGTGGACCATTTTGCTAACAGAGCATGGAATATAAGGAAGTTATTTAATAAAAATTAAATCCAAACAGTGTTATCATATCTAATTAAATTAATTTTAAAATACCTATTAAGACAATTTAAATAAAATATTCTCATTGAATTTAATGAAGAGTGTTAATTACTACAACTTTAAATAAGATGATTTCATTAAGCTTATCTTCTTTCTCGTAAGTATATATTGTATTTTTTCAAATGGAGGAAATATATCAGTTTTTTGGGGAAAATCAAAATATGTAAAGTGTCTACATTTTAAAGTGGATGTTACATCAATCTGTCAAAAGAGGAGAAGTCGTATTGTATTCATTTTAGGTAGTGTGCTAATAAAACCTGAGGTTTTAAAACAGAGTCCAACTAATTTTCTTAGTTTTCACCTGGGGAAAAGTGGTCATTTTATTCATTTCGTTCTTTTAAGCTTCACCTTAGCAGTTCCTACCACGCAACATGGAGACGTGTGGCCCACCGACAACCGCTGGACCACTATCTGCACACGCGTCTCTAACAGAGGCATGGTCAGTAAACAGGACTGCAATCACAGCAGGGCTGGAAAATGATGTTGGCTCTACTTTTGGTGAACTCCTTGTGGGATTAACTCACTCTTCTGTAAATTTTTATCTCTTGTTACATGTGATTATACCGTGAATTTTAATTATTTAAATTGTCAGGCTGACAAAAGTTGTTCTTTATTAAAATAATACATGACACTGCTTACTTTCTAAAACCAATACGTGAGACAATATCAAAACTAGTTTTGGAAATGAAGTTTTAGAATCATTTTCTCGGCCAACCAAATAAAGTCAATTCTCAATGACTCATCAATGTACAAACAGAAGTTAAAATTTTATTTAAACCAAATTCTTTTTTTAGCTATTAATTCCAACAATCTTCCCACTCCTAAATTTATGAGTGCTGCTAATAACAGTAAACCGACTAATTAAAAATTTTTCTTCTAGCTTTTCCCCTCTGACAGGGGAATAAATGAATAGAAAAGCAGCTTAAAGCTAACAATCCAGGAAGGAGCTGAAATGAGAAGAATCTATAATGCAAAAACCCAATAGCTAAAAAAAAAACTTCCCTAAAACCAATTTCATATTTCAGGTCCTGAAGTCTAAGAATAAAATCCCCCCCTTCAAGAAAAATATTATAAATTGTTTAAAATACTTCATAGCACTTAGAAATTCCAATAATTAATTAGCATATGTGATAATCCCAAATTAATTTAAACTTGCATTTATATAAGAAATAAAGGAAGAGGGTAGAGAAAGAGGGATGGTATATCCAAAACAACTAAATCTTTAACATATATTATCTATAAAGCTAGTTAAAAACAAATACTATAGCTCATGTAATTTTTAAGTGTAAGTGTAGGGTTGGAAATAATTAAAATGTTACCTTTGCCAAG
>VMDR010032094.1:0-11825 GCA_007922815.1 Macrotus californicus
AAAATTGACAAATCTGTAGCTAGGTTGACAGAAGAAAACGAGAGAGGAAACTCAGATACGAATGTTAAGAACAGAAGAGGAGGCATCACTGTGGACCTTCGCAACAGAAAGATTGTGAGGGAACACTGGGGACACCTGGGGGGATAAGTGAGTGTTAGCGGGCACAGGGTTTCTTTTAGGGGTGATGAAAATGCTCTAAAATTGATTGTGATGATGGTTGTTCAACTCTGAATATACTAGAAACCATTGAACTGTACACTTTAAATGGGTAAATTGTTGGTATGTGAATTTATCTCAATAAATTTGTCTTTTAAAATGAAACACTGGGAGAATACATAGGGAGCTAATAAAAGTGGTTGCCTGGGCTCTGGGCAGGAGGCTCAGTTGGTTGGAACATCATCCCATACACCAAAAGGTTGAGGGTTCAGTTCCTGGTCAGGGCACGTACCTCGGGTGCGGGTTCAATCCCCGGTTGGGGCACATGCAGGAGGCAACTAGTTGATGCTTCTCTCTCACATTGATGTTTCTCTGTCTCTGTCTGTCTTTCTCTCTCTCCCTTTTGCACTAAAATCAGTAAAAACATATCCCCAGGTAAGCGTTAAAAAAAAACGTTGGCTGGAGTGGGAGTTTAGTAGAGTAGATGAACGCAGGGCTGAGACTGAAAATTTTTTTTAAAGTATTTTTATACAGTTTAATTTTTTGAGCCATGTAAACAAAGTGTTCAAAAATGATAAAATATACAGAATCCTAGGAAGTTGTGGTGAAGCAAATGAAAATAACGTAGCTAATGTTAGCTGTTTGAAGGCCTGAATAAGAACACAGAAACAATCATGTTCATCAAATAAGGTGGTAAGTATGGAGCTGGAGGTGAGAGGGGAACTACGATAAAGTTTCTTTTCATTTATCTGGGTCATGGTTCCAACAATACATTTTCCGCCTAAGTGTGGCAGCACATGGACTGTTTCTATTTTGTGACTCTTGCCCTTGAGAACAGCTACATCTATTCAAGGTGAAGATGGCAGTACTGTTTGAAGGCTCAGTATATGCAGGGAAGGATCCCTGGACTGAACTGGCCACTCCAGTCTGGGAATTAGTAGAGTTTATTAGTCGGCATATCTTTGAGCAGCTGCAAGACAAAATGGCCCTGTGCTGCTCGGAAGATGCCCAAGAATTACACAGAACAAGGCGAGATGGTTGCCAGCACTCCTACCTGCCCAGCCCCGGGTACAGGTAAATACTCTCTGTGATTGACAAGGTCAGGACAATGGCCTGTTCCAGAAACCAGCATGCAGTGGGAGGCAGGGCAGGAGCCCCGGTTTATGTCAGAAGGAGCATCGATTGCGATCAGACCTCCTGCAGGTCAGGTTAGCGGGAAGCGGGCTCTTGGCCCAGGGCAGTGCGCAGGTGAGGCATCTTGGAACAATCTCTTGGTCCTTCAAAAGGCAGAAGAAAGATGATTAGATTAAAAACATATAAGTCTTGTATTTAAGAACCATATGTGACCCACTGCCATAATTGGAACTGTGCGGGGACAGCAGGACTTCTCGGAATGGCTGTGGGAAAGAAGAACTATGACTGTTTTGTAAGATTTCTCAATATTTTGTAACTTCCTTGTTCCTGGCCGTCTGTGTTCAGCAGTTTGTATCTCTGTAGTGATTGTCAAATTCATAACATGACCTGATTTCAAGTGGTGAGAAAGAAAGGGTACAGCCAGTCCTCGGGAAGTGGGGTGGTCAAATTGCAGGCCTTTAGGGGGTGGCAGAGTTTAGGAGAAAGGGCGAGAAGTTTGAGTTTGTGGGGCCTGCAGTAAAGAAGAAAAGGGCATAGGAGATTGTCACGCTTCTGCATGAGTAGCCTCGGGACCGTCCTGTTCTTTAAGAATAGAAGATTCATTATCTTTCTGTGTTCGCTAATGCTGTTCTGGGGAGACCTGTTACAAGGGCGACTGGGGGTTCTCATGGGGTCCTGAAGGGATTTACATTCTTCATTTCACCCGACTGAATTGCTGTTTGAGTCACACCCCAGGCCAGAGCCCTGAAAATAACACCCAGTTTGTCCAGTTACTGATTCCCTCAGCAAACCTGTGCATCTGCTCTCTATCTGACAGGATCCTAGGTGGTAGGACACAGGCACCAAAAAGAGGACATAAACCCCGCCCTCACGGATCTGCAGACCTGCCAGCCTAGCAGGGAGACCTGTAAAGGCGTCAGTGTGAAAGTGAATAATATTTCTACTACTCGCACTTTCTGCTATGCCAAGTGCTGTGGGTGTGCAGAAGAGGAGCTGTCAAATGGGCTTAGATGCAAACTCAGTGCGTCAAAGGGCCAGGTGGACGAAGCCATAAGTGAAAAGGGGCCAGGGTGCTGCAGAGGGGTGATATCTGGAAAGCACTTGTTCCATCTAAAAGAGGCAGCCTCTGGATGCTGGGCTCAGGGTTAGGAGAGAGACGTGGTTTTCTCTATATGTCCTTTTGTGCCTTTTGCATTTTATACATGTGCATTTGTTACTTAGCAAAAGAAAAAAAGTTTTTTAAAGGAGATAACCATTACTCAGCCCCTGCTTATTTTTTCCTTCTAGGAATGTAGGTCTGTGCCGTGTATTTTGATATTTAAAGAGAAACTGGCCCTGGTTGGTATGGCTCAGTTGGTTGTTGTCCTGTATACCAAAGGGTTGGGGGTTCGATTCCCAGTCAGGGGACATGCCTGGGTTGAGAGTTTGATCCCTGGTCAGGGTGCTTATGGGAGGCAACCAGTGGATGTTTCTCATTCACACCAATGTTTCTCTCTCCCTCCCTCTCTCTCTAAAATCAAGCATATTTTTTAAAAGGGAGAGAGAAACTGAAAAATTGGATTTTTAAGTATATTCTCTTAAGTTTTAAATGTTGGTGTCTAATTTTTAAAAACCATCCCGGCTAAATAAAACTTATTACAGGCCACCAGTTTACAAACTTGAGCCCAGCTGATCTCTTCTTTATTCTTTATCATCAGGAAAGAGAATCTTAATTTTCAGGTGTCAGGCTTTCCTGGGATATATCCCTCTTAGGGGATAATTCAGTTTAGATTTTTAATATTAAGAATTGACTCTTTGGAGGAATCTTACAGATCAGTGATTTTAAGGGTTGTGCCTGGACTTGCAGGACCTGTGGCAGCAGCATCACCTGGGAACAAGTTAGAAATGCACACTCTTGGGCCCTATCAGACCTATTGAATCAGAAATCCGGGGGCTGAGCCTGTTTTTGTTTAACAAATCCTCCAGGTGATTGTGATAAATGCTAAAGTTTGAAAGCCACCGCCTCTATTATAGAGGTACAGAGGTGACTTAAAAACAGGTCCTGATGATAGGATTCTACTGAGCTGGAAAAAAGTTAACTCAGGTAACTTCACAGAAAACAAATCCCCACATGGAATTGCTTTTTCATTTCTTTAGATTCTCCTTAAACATTAGTGGATTTGTATGTACACTAAGAATTTTTTAAAAATAGAGTTGTAATTAGCATACAATAAAATGCTCCCATTTTAAGTGGGCAGTTTGATGCCTTTTGGCAAACGTAAACACCCATGCAGTGACCTCCACAATCCAGAGAACATGTTCAGCCACCCAGCTGGCCCCTTTGCGGTCAGTATTTGCCCTGGTTGCCCAGGTACTGCTGCTCTGTTTTCTATCACTGGAGATTAATTTTAGCAGTTGTACAATTTCTAACGAATTGAATCATACAGCACGTATGGCTTCTTTTACTTAGCATAATGTTTTTGAATTCATCCATGTTACCTGTATCAATACTTTGTTCCTTTATACCGCGTATTAGTGTCCCATTGCACGGATAATTTATCATTTGTTTATTCTCAGCAATGAGGTGGTTTCTGGTTTCTTGGTTGTCCTGAATAAAGCTACTACGACATTCTGCTATAAGCTTTTGCGTGTCCCCATCTTTCATTTCTCACGTGTAGGATGGAGTTGCTAGGTTGAATGGTAAGTGCACACTTGACTGTACACGCTGCTGCCCCGCTGGTTTCCAAAGCGTTGCACCATTTTACACTCCCACAAAGCACGTATG
Organism: Macrotus californicus; assembly: GCA_007922815.1. Lineage (NCBI taxonomy): Eukaryota > Metazoa > Chordata > Mammalia > Chiroptera > Phyllostomidae > Macrotus > Macrotus californicus. The sequence continues at coordinate 4,055 of VMDR010032094.1, forward strand.
CGTTTGTGTGTGTGTTTTTGGCACTCAGTATTTTAATTCGCTTCCTTTGGGGTTTTTTTCCCTTCCTGCCACATAGAGGTGTATTTGGATCTTTTTCCAGTTCAGGCTATGCAGAAGCTTTCAGTGGCACTAGGAGTAAAAGGGAAGTTCTTTCAACTGATAAAAGGTGTCCAGTAAAAAGCTACAATAGACATCATACTTAGTGGTCAAACTTCAGAAGAATTCCTGCCAAAATCAAGGATAAGATTGGATATTTATTACCACCTTATTAAGCAACATTATATTAAATCAGTGCCACAAGACAAGAAAATCAAATGGCTGTAAAAGATGAAACTGCCATAATATTCAGATAATACAAATGTTAGAAAATTTAAGAGGACTTATAATCATATTAAAAATAGACTAGAAGGAGTCTTGTGTATCATGAATAAACATTTAGAAAATAGGAGAGTAAAAAAAAATTCCAGTCATAAGGGCAGCAAAACCTACAAGGCACAACAAATGCAGTGTGCATTGGACAGAGGTGCCCGAGACACTGTAGGAAGCAGGCTATTGTCAGGCAGAAGGGTCAGCAGTGTGGAGAGGCTACAGTGGGCTGTGTCATGGAAAACGCTGCAGAAGAACTCCCTGTCACATCATACGTGTCCTTACAATGGTTAGGAAGGGCCAGTGAACACCTGGTCAACTAATAAGGATTGCTTCTTGGCTGGGAAAATGACCTTTTGACCAGAGCTTATGCAAAGGAGGTGACATGCCAGGGTCGCTGGTCACAGCTAGAAGAAGCTTTGCTAACTCAGCATTTTGCTCAAATACAAAAATGGGGAGGGAATGAGTTTTTTGGGATACCTGGGTTTGCCTTTCCTTAAAATCTAGCCTTTATGGCAGCATAATGTAGTGGTTAAAAGTGCAAACTCTGGTTAATCTGAACCCCTCTATGCCTGAGTTTTCTCATCTGTAAAATGGAAATAACAGCTGCTTTGTTTAGACTTAGTGGGATTACATGGACAAAGCTAAAGTGCTTAGAACTGTGTCTGGCTAGTAGTAGTATCTAAATAAATGTTAGTTCTTATTTTTGGTAATAAATACACAACATTGAAATGATTTTTGAAAGTAGAAACCCAGAGCTCTGGCCGGTGTGGCTTAGTTGGATGGAGCATCGTTCTGTAACTGAAAAGTCACAGGTTCAATTCCCGGTGAGGGCGCATGCCCAGGCTGTGGGTTTGATCCCTGGTCGGGATACATACAGTCCCCAGTCCAGGCATGTACAGGAGGCAACCAATAGATAGATGTTTCTATCTCACATCAATGTTTTTCTTCCTCTCTCACTTCCTCTCTAAAAGCAATAAAAAAAAAAAATCCTCGGGTGAGAGGATTAAAAAAATAATAATAAATAAAAATGGAAGTAAAAACCCAGAAAATTGAGAAACCAGGAGGGGACCTTCAGCACAGAGAATATTTTAACAAATTTTGGAAGATGGAAACTCAAAAGGAATAGTGGTATTTATTCCATTCCCTTTCCACTCTCTCTAAAGACAAATAAATAAAAAATTAAAAAAAAAGAACTGGTCATTATGCTCAAGGAACATCCCAAGTGTGCTTTCAGCTGCTAGCTTTGTCTTTACAGGTAACTCGAAGTCATTTTCTGGGGGGTTTCTCTGACATTTGGGGCTTCTCCAGGCTAACTCCTGGCTCTCCAATCTGACCTCCATAAAGTAAAGGCTTAGGTTCAAGTCACAGGTACGTGGCTTTTCATTAGATTTTTAAACCATAATTCTGACCAATTAGCTTTTAAATGTCCTACTTTAAAAAAAATACTGATTTTTTTAGAGAGAGAGAAAAACATCGATTTGTTATTTCACTTATTTATGAATTCATTGGTTGCTTCTTGTATGCCCTGACGAGACTGAACCCACAACCTTGGCATTTCTAAGGGGGCAATGCTCTGACCTACTGAGCTACCCAGCCAGGGCCAAGTGGCCTACCTCTTGAACGTAAATTGAAAACTGGGGACTGGTATACATTTGAGGATGGCTGGTAATGTGAAAAACACCGAAGTAAATGATAATAGCCTTGGAGGAAAGGGATAATTTAGGCGACAGATGAACTAAACATTAATATTGGTAAAGTTGATTTACCAGGACCCACAAAATGAAGGCCATCCTCCTGGCCTGGCGCAAGTCACAAATCCAAACCTAAGTCAACCTGCACTTACGGGACACACCTGTCATGGAAACCTAACATACACTAATCACAATCCTCCAACTCAGCTTTAGCTAGTCTACCTTCCCCTAGAAAATAGGACTATGGCTCGATGAGGAAACCCCCACCCTCCTGGCCAATCCCGCCCTGTTTCCTGCCACCTCTTCTCCATAAAACTCGCTCCTGCCCTGATCCCTCGGGAACAGTGCCCTGCTGCTGGTGAGGCACTGCACTTGCCTGGTCCACAGCTGCTTTCCCTTGAATCTAGGACGTCAAACTCCTTATTAACTTGCTTTGGTTTTGTCCTTTGACAATATCATAGGAGACATAGAGAAAGATTGAGTTGGCTAAAAAAAATAAGCTGTCATGAAAATAACGGAGCACAATAACAAGCCTTGGGAAGTTAAAGTATAATTGCTGAGATTAAGAATTGCTGTTGGAGAGTTGGAAGATGATGGAGAGACAGTCTCACAGAAAGTAGAGCAAGAGCACTAAGAGAATAGATGAGGGGAAAAATACGAGTTTAGGTGATCAATTAAGTCCCCACCTGAATCATGGCAATACTAGAAAGAGTGAAAAGTTAATAGCAGACAGGAGGAAATTATCAAAGAAAATCACAGAAGATAGTGTCCTGGGGCTGATGGGACACTGACGTGATCAGCTTGAAAAGGCTGAATGAATGCCCAGTGTGATGAATGTAGACAGACCCAAAACTATACACAACACTTTGAAGTTTTATAACCCCAAGGATAAAAGAGAACATCCTGAAAGATACCAGAAAGATAGAAACTATCACCATCAAAGGAATAAGACTGACACTAGCACTGTAAACATCAACCAATCTTAACTGTTTAGAGTGAAATACTTCCTGTTGTGGGACTTGGCAAATTGGGTCACTCCTTCTGGGTGCTGACTAAGCCTTTTTGACGTACTGCATTAGAGCACTTACTGGAAGTCTCTCAGTGAAGTGTAATTTGTTTTGAGTTTTGGTTCTTCAAATATGTTTTCATTACTTCCCGTTAAAGGACAAACACCGAGCATTTGTACCCAGGCCACCCATTCTCCTTCCATTTGACTGGGACTCTGGATAAACCTCTCGGTGAGTAAATTTCCTTCCACACCTAAAGTTATAGCCCTCTTATTTCTCTCTCTCTCTTTTTTTTTTTAGATTTTATTTATTTATTTTCAGAGAGGGGAGGAGGGGAGAGAAAGAGAGGTTAGAGAAACATCGACGTGAAACAGAAACATCAGTTGGCCGCCTCTCGCACCCCCCAAACTAGGGATTTGGTCGGCAACCCAGGCATGTGCCATGACCAGGAACTGAACCAGCGACCTTTCAGTTCTCAGCCCGGTGCTCAATCCATTGAGCCACACCAGCCAGGACTTATTTCTCTTATTTTTGTTTCTCTGGAGGCAAGAGGACAGGCACTGTGGTCACACAGACTTGGGTTTAAACCCTAGACCCACCACATAGTTGCCTCAGTTGGCGCCCTAAACTCTTGTAGTCCAAGGACATGGAATCTGGAGAGGGCCTTGGAGATCTCTCCCCCTTAGAAATGGCCTCCAGATCAGCAAAGTTGACCACTGAACCAGCAAAATTGCTCCTGGCTGGTCTGTTGCAACCCTGTACTTACTTATCTCCAGGGAGGCTAGGAGCTGTGGTGCTGTCTCTTGACTAAATCTGAGTGGAATGTCCTAACTTGTGACTAATGTAGTCCTGGGCTAGGGTCTGGGACAGACCAGAGGCAGCCTGTACCAGCTTTTCTGTTTTTGAGACTGGTCATGTAGCCTCGTTTTGGGCACGTGACTAGAAAGGCATAAAAGATCCCTGCTCAGAAGACTGATTTCCTGAGACCTAGGTATCTTGCATATACCTGGATTGTTCATTACCTAAAATGCAACGCAGCCCGTGCAACAGAGTAAGGCCCCCAGGAACTGGGCCTGGAATCTGAGACTCTTTGATGTTTGCGTGTTTTTTTTAATTTTTATTTTTGTATTTTATCCTTTACCCACATTTAAGTTTTATGTAAGTATGTTACAGAGAGTCATGTGAGTTTTTTCAATTACCCAATCCCGTGTAATTGCTGAAGACAGTGTTGTGAATGGGATAATTGAAACGGTTTTTGGCTTTATAATTTAAATAATGGCTAAGGCTTTGATTGACAGAAAGAAAGATGAAAAGTGGGAGAAAGATTTAGAACCACTCATGGCAGGCTGGCTGCTGAGGAGTTCCTGGTCTGGACTCATTCAAGTACTTGAACTATTGATGGGAGGGAAAGCACAGCAATGGAAGAAGTTAAAGGTGGTCAATCCAGAGCCAGAGGAAATAGCTAAGTGGATTAAAACAGAAATTCAGATAGAGGGGAAGCCAGCCAAGAATACTGTACCTTGGATGGTTTGGGCTGCTGTGGCAAAAATGAAAGTAACTACAAAAAGCCTTGGGCTGCCAACACCACCAGGCTTTGGCTGGTTCCTTCTGTGAAGGAAAGGAACATGAGGCCAAAGGAGAGGTGGGCAGGTGTTTCTTCTGGTCATAATGAGACGCCCATCTGATAGAGAACCACTAAAGAATCACTACAGGGAATGGGCAACAAAGAACTGAAACAGAGGAGGTATTCAATCTAAAAGCTAAGTCACCCCATAGACGAAGGGTTGCAGGTTCGATTCCCGGTCAGGGCATGTGCCTAGGTTACAGGTTCAGTCCTCGGTCCAAACGTGTATGGGAGGTAACAAATCAATGTTTCTCTCTCACATCCATGTTTCTCTCTCTCTCTCAAGATCAATGAAAAAAGTGTCCTCAGGTGAGGATTAAAAAAAAAGCTAAGTAACCCTGTGGACTGATAGAGAGCTGCTCGAGGAAACACTGCTGAAACAGATTTAAAGCATTATTGACAAAGAAGCGCTTTTCCTTGCCTTAGGCACTGTGAAATGAAGGGCATGCTTGGTGTTGATCAAGATCTTCTGTTCACTGCCACTTTTGCAGAATGCGGGTAGATGGGCAAAGTGCAAATCAGTTGAGCTGGATAAAGGCGGGGGCACACAAAACACATCTTGTAAAGTGGAACCATATAATTCCACCTGGGGGCATTAAATGGAACACTCCCTTTGGGGTTTCTGAAGTGTTGAGGATACAAGCAAGCATCTTTGGACTTGTTGTATAGCTATACCAAGGTATCCCTTGTTTTATGCCTTTGACACAAGTCGTGATTGATGCTGTGATAACAGGGCCTCCAACTGCTTGGACTGCACAAGTGACCTTACCGGTGGGGTGGTGGGGGGTGGGCAGGATGAAGTGAGAGAGGCTGACCTATTAGTATATTTGCTCCAACTTGTGCTGAATGCTGAACAGAAGGTCAGTATGATTCAGAAGTGAAACAGTTGGAATAAAAGGATTGAAGAGAATCTCAGGACTACTCAATCCAGTGGAAATGTCCATTAACCTGCTTTTCTAAGAAGACAGCCACTCAGGCCCTGGCTGGTGTGGCTCAGTGGATTGAGTGCCAGCCTTCGAGCCAAGGGGTCACTGATTTGAGTCCCAGTTGGGGTGTGTGCCTGGGTTGTGGGCCGGGTCCCCAGTAGGGGGCATGAGAGAGGCAACCACACATTGATGTTTCTCTCCCTCTCTTTTTTCTCCCCTTCTCTCTAAAAAATAAATAAACTTTTTTAAAAAAGAAGAAGATGGCCACTCAGGAGGAGGCCACCGGAGAGAGGTTTTCCCAGCATGACAACGATTTCATCCTGGACCTGTCTGCTCTTCTAGGCATCGATGCTTCTCAATATATAAAGGAAATGGAAAAAGAGATGCAGAAAGAACGAGAAAAAATGCAGAAAGGCTTTAACTCAGAAATGCGCAGTGAAGCAAAAAGATTGAAGACTTTTGTGACCTATCACTCCTACTGCTCATGGACACCACAGGAGATGGCAGCGGCTGGGTTCTATATCACTGGCGTCCAGCCCAGTCTGCAGTGCTTCTGCTGTAGCCTGCTCCTGTTCCAGACCAGCCTCCAGAGACACCCCATAGAAGAACACAAGAAATTTCAACCAGATTGTGAGTTCCTTCTGGGCAAAGATGTCGGTAACATTGCCAAGTATGATGTAAGAGTTAAGAATCCAGAGAACAAGCTGAGAGGAGACAGCGCAAAGTACCAGGAAGAGAAGGCCAGATTGGAATCCTTCAAAGACTGGCCGTTTTATGCCCAGGAGACATCCCCAAGGGAGCTCTCGGCGGCTGGCTTTGTCTTTACAGGTAATTTTAAATCTTTTCTGAAGTATTTCTCTGGAGTTTTAAGTTTAGGCTTCATATTTTAGTTGCACTATGTTCTGAATTTTTCCTCCCTTGTTAAATGTGTTTGATTAGGTCTACTTTATTAAAATTCAACTTCAGTAATTTTACTTTAGCTTTATGTTTCATGCAGCATATTAATTTGTCAAATATATAAAAAATTAAAGTTAGTTTTCCTTAAATTTGGACCTTAGACAATACCAACAACATTCTTAAAGTCCTTAAAATAAACCAGGAGATGAGCCAGACCCCAGTCTCCTCACCCAGTTCCCCTTTGCTGCTCCTATAAGACCTGATTTTTTTTTTTAAATTACTTTATTGTTGTTCAATTACAGTTTGAATTTTCCCCCCATCACTCTCCCCCCACCCCAGCCAATCCCTGATTTTTTAAAGTGCTGCCACATTGAAGGGGCTTACTGTTTGCTGGATGGTTGCCTTTAATCTTAGGGCTAACTCGACTATAAAAGGCAAACTTCATTGAAGAAAAGTGCACTTTGTTTGCATGGTCCTGGGCATGCCATAGCTGTTATGACAGATGTGAATGAGGACTGCAGTAACAGTAACAGCGGCTGTTGACTGAGTACCTGCGTGGCGCTAGCTAGACTCGGGTTAAGCACTAATTCTCATCCAACAAACTCTCCCCTTCCTGCCATTTCACAGTTGAATTCATTGAGGCTCAAAGGGCTTGAAAACACGCCTAAGCGTCCACAGCAATTTCATTGCAAAGCTACAGCTTAGGTTTTCTAACTGTGCCTTACTTAATGAGTTCTAGGGTTTCTCTGCTTCCCCACCACTTCGGCTCTGAGAGCTCAATTAGCAAAACATCGGTTCTGGGAACACCTTGCGGGCATATTGACTTAAACAGTTTAGAGTTCTGTATGTGAAGGATGGCCAAGGCTGAGGGGCGAGGTCCTAGGGCAGCGGGGCTGTGGATGGAGACTCAGCCAGATGACAGTGTGAGTGGACAGACAGGTTGGAGCACGTCTTGCTCCCGCACAGAGCAGTCAACTCGAAGAAGCACGCCTTCAGGTTTATCCCATTGCTGGGCAGTCTAAACGTTTTCCTTCCTGTGCAGGGAGGCGGGACGCTGTGCAGTGTTTTTCCTGTGGTGGATGTTTAGGAAATTGGGAGGATGGAGATGATCCTTGGAAGGAACATGCCAAGTGGTTCCCTAAGTAAGTAGAGAAATCTGTCTCTTTTCTTAAAAAGATGAAACAAAACCAAAGACAGGGGTCACCTTCCTGGAGAAGCATCTTCAGGTTTTTTTTTTTTTTAGTATATTTTATTGAT
>VMDR010032095.1:0-11826 GCA_007922815.1 Macrotus californicus
CTCTCTGCACCCATACTTTTTATCCACCCTACTTAGGAGATTCGGTTTCTAGCTCTGCTCCTAAATCATCGTGTGATCACTAGAGAATTCATTTCCAAACAGATTCATTTATGTATCAAGTGGAGTGGTAATATGTAATCAATGATCCCTAAGGATATTTGTGGGTTAAATTAAGAATGTAAAGCAAGGTTGCATCCATGAAGCATTTTTTCTGTTTAGCAACAACAACAAAAACATTAATAAATTTTTCTATTGAATACACTACCTTGGCAAGCTGGTAAAGCTGAGAACTGCACTCCTTGGCATTTTTAAAATCTGTTTGAAAAAGGACAATAAAAAACCATGCCCGCAATTCTAGAAACCAACCTTCCATCCCTCATCCATACAGAGTGACATGTAAATGTGAATCGCTAGAGATACTACTTAAGAACCAAATACTCATTCATAGATGCATTAGTTACTCTAAATGGAATGGCCAATGTGCCGTCTTTACACACAACAGGTTGCACATCAGCTTAATGCACCCAAATGTAATAACATGATAGATTGAATTATAGATGCCATTGACTGCCTACGCAGAGGCCAGAAGCCTGGCTCCCTGTTTTTCTAGAATGACTTTCCTGGAACAACGCACTTTCCCTGATTGGTTTCCTTCAGACAAAATAATTGAATCTAATGCTCTGTGTCAATGCAAGCACTTGGATTATTTGTTTTATGGCCTCATGGTACAGCCCTTAGGGGGTTCAGAGTCCTTGTTAAAATTTGCCTTTGATCAAACCTCACTCTCTCTCCCACATCTTTATTCATAACAAATTAGAAGCTATTATCACAACATATTAGCAACACTTTTAATGCACACAGTGCATCTTAAAACAAAAAGAAACAATTTCACTATTATAATGAATGCAGTATCTTCATTGGCCTCATTATAATATTTATCATCTGTTATTTGTTGCTTGTGACAGCACAGTGAGCATATGCAGTACAATAGTGAAAGATACACACCCCTCAGGGTACACAGCTTAATGGAGAGCACATTTCATTCCAAGATCTACCCTATGAAAATGAACCATTCTGTCTATGCACATGTAAGGGGACCAGGGGAATGTGCCTTCATGGCTGCCTCACTGAAAAGCGAGTTTCTTATTTGCTGAAGAATGGTTCTGGTTCAACCAAAGGAGGACCATCGACTCCATGATTCTTTGGCAAAAGTTGGATTCCTTCCCATTTATAGCCATCATTTGTGGGGGGGTGTTTCAACTTTCTCTCAAAGAGTTGGTAAGCCTTGAAAAATACAGGATTTGAATTCAGATTGGAGTCACCAAAGGAGATTTCAATGACAACTCATGGAGTTTAAAAAATGGAACATGCAAAGTTGTGCATTTCAGGTTAATTTAGGAATACTACATAAGACACAGTGTTAAATACACACACACTTCCTGACCACTCCCTTTCTTAAAATCTCTGCTAGGGGAACTTTTTTCTTCCTATTTCTGCCACTGTTCTCAAGGTCAGAACGTGGACCTTTTGATTACCAATAACTTTACCCCCTCCATAACCTGAATTTTAAGCATTTGTATCATTGATTACTATTTGTTTTTCCAGCTTACTACCTCTGCTTGCTTAACTTTAAGTCTCCTCTGACACTTTTTTGGAACATCTTGTCCATTGGTCTTGCAGTCTTCTCTGTGTCCTTCCTCACTTAGTGTGAATCTTGTCTTTCTGCATGCAGCCTAAGTTTTATGATCAACCTTTACTATCACTCCCTTCAAATGCCATCAACACCCTGTCCTTGTGTGCAGTGTTGATGTGATGAGCATGGCTGTGTCAGATGCAAGGTCATGATCAGGAAATTCAGGGTAACAGCAGGAGAGGCTGTCATCATCACATGCACAGGTGACCTGAAGCAACAAACCAGATTTGGTCTGCAGTCTTCTCCTCTCGTCTTTCTGCCATAGTATTACTAGGTGGGTCTACTGAGGATCCACTTAGTGAGCACTCCCTTGCTCAAATGCCCACAATAGCATGTAATTGTAAAATATTTTATAATGTGACGTCACACATATTTAATCATATTCCCTGCCACTACCTTCATGCATATCCATTCTCTCCTACCGATCTCCATCAAAAACACACATGCTGATTAATTAATACATATCCAATCACTTAATTAAATCTGTAATGATTAAAGACCTATCTGTGCTAGATAAGGTGCTAAGTCCAGTCATTCAACAGAGGAGAGAATATTGATCTTCTCAAAACTTAGAGTCAAGGAGTGGAGACACATTTTAGACTGTTACAATGAAGAGAATACAGTGATGTGAAAGAGAAAAATGTGGAGAACCCCTTCAGATGAGGGAATGAGTGAATAATTCATTCTTCTATAGAAGTTACGGTTTTCGTTTCTTCAAACTGTACCTGCACTTTGAAATCCAGCGTCAATTCACCCTCCAAGGGAAATCAATCTACTCTCACTGATGGTTGATTTCTCTAAATTTTTCTACTTCCTAAAGCCACAGAAGTGCAAATAGCGAAGATTTTTTTCTGATTTATTTCGTGATTTTATTTTTTTGCTCCCAAATAAAGTCAAAATTTCTGAACTAGGGAGGGGATGTTGTTTCCTATTTGTTTTTAACTACCACAGGCCCTAGTGTAGTCCTAAACATTTAGAAGACTGTCTTAACAACAACAACGACAACGAAACCGACCTATAAATATTTCTTTACAAAATATCAAAATAAGCACACGTGTAAATTTTATGCAGTGGAGGGGTTGCATGAGCACTATGAATTCACTGTGCGTGATCAGCAAATAAAGTATTTTGAATTGTTTTGGCCAAATTTAAAGGGTATAGCGAAAGTTAATGCATTGTTTTTGGTTGGCATTGTTAGTTTTTGCTAATACTAGTAGAAGAAACACGAACATAAACAAGTTCCATCGTTTTCTCTGGTTTTACTTTGCACATTTTTGTGAAGTCCAATCAGATACGACCCTCCCATAAGGATGAGGGCATCGATGTGACAGCACCATACACACAGGCTCTAAGAGCAGAGAGCAACCTGGTCCACCTCTTCTTCCCACTCCACCTCAGTCCCTGAAGCACCACTGACAGGAACCCTAAATCACATTCCCCTGGACAGCAACACCAAGTTCAGTAAAATACACAAGAGAGCAAGTCGTACCTTGACAAATACATGTGGAACACTTATTTGCACCTCATTTCTTCCCAACCTCTTTTACCCTCTTGTAGGATCCAGTTTTCTGGAAGGAACGGAATTTAATATGCTGATATCTGGTATCTTCTTTCAAAAGCCACAAGCAGGCTACAGAGCAGAGATGAACGTCTCATTGGGACAAGAAGGGGAATCCAGCAGAACTGGTCACCTCAGAGTAAAGCTGTGGTGACTGAACCTACACAATGGGCAGGGTTTGAAGTGACTCAATGTATCACGGCAAATGATTCACTCTTGCCTTTTAAAGTCATCCTCAAATTCAAGCAATTACTTCCCATTTCCCTGCACAGATATAGAGACTGCTCATAGTAAGTCAGGTGACAGAAACTTAGGTTCACATTCAGTTTTGTGGTGAGACACAACCATTGAGTAATTTGTCTAGCTCCGTGAAATTCAGTGATCTATGTGTCACATTCCCTCGCATTGGGGAACTGCCAGTGTTCCCACCACTTGCAGTAATGAAACATTTTTCTTCTTCAGGGTGCTGAATGCTGTCATACATTTCATATGATGTGTTGCCACAAACACATCCATATTTTACAAATTAAGTAACTGAGTAATAAAAGAATGAATCTGCCAACAAGAGAGTAGAGTTGAAAATGAGATTAAAGAGGTAACTTGAAACATGGGCTTGGGTCCCGGTCCTTGCCAGGACTTTACTTTGAGTGGCTGGAGAAGCCGTGGGAGAGTCTCCTAGTTTATGTGCTAGAACTGGGGCACGCTGGCCTGGCGGAGCCTCAGGTACACGTCTTTCCACCTTCACTGTGACTTCACGTGAGTAGCTTGAACTTGGCCACAGTGGAAATATTTACATGGGAGAATCAGCAAATGCCACAAATCAGGGCTTTTCCTTTTTTCCTATAAAGGTGATTGTCAAACTTTCTGTCTGCTGTTTTCAACCAAAGAGTGACTTAGTATGAGCTAAGTTTCCAGTTAATGATGGGAGTTGGGAGGTGAAAACACAGGAGAAAGGATCAATTACAAGGCTACTGCACGGCTCCAGATGAGAGCCCAGTGATCAGGACTTGGGTGGTAACCATGGAGATAGTGAGAACAATTTCCTTGTTAATCTGTCGTCAGGGAAAGCAAAGCAACTCTACCAGTTGTTTTGCAAAAGTATAAAAATCCACACGTTTGTGTAAAATCTCCCACTGTTTTTACATTGGCCACATGGTACATGTTAGATAAACATGGCTATAAGCAGATTTCATGCTGCAGCTGCCAGTGTGTGGCCTGCACCAGCCCGAGCTTCATCCAGAGACATGGTGTGATGATGTCACTCTTTACCAGTGTGTGTTTGGAGAATTCATTTTAAACATACTGTTTTAGAAATATAAAAGTTGCTTTAAATGTGTTATTACTTCAGCAGACTCTACTTTACTATGTACCAAACTACCAGGATACATCATGGAAGTAACATCTAAATCATCAATCTTTTTCATTCATGCAAAATACACTTACTCCTCAAGTAATATGTTTGTCACAGTGTCCTTGTGAATGTGCAGTGTGGTCTGATTGTACCTACTTTATGAATGAAGAAACACATCCTGATTGGCAAATTGACTGGTAGAGTAAATTCCAAATATTTCACCTCTACGGCAATCTGCCATTTTGTACTGTGCTTACATTTGAACTGAAGACTGATGACCTTGGATACGACCTTCAATGAGCTGGCACAATGCATAGATGAAATCAGTCAGAATAATAATGACAGTGATAATACAATTATGCAAACCTTGGAGATATTGCAGGTTCAGTTCCAGATCGCCACAATAAAGCAAATATCAAACTAAAGCGAGTCAAACTAATTTTTGGTTTCCCAGTCCCTATAAAAGTTATGTTTACACTGGACTGTAGTCTATTAAGTGTGCAGTCCTATTATGTCAAAATATGGACACACCTTAATTAAAAAAACTTTATCGCTAAGAAAATGCTAAACACCATCTGCACTTTCAGTGAAGTCACATTTTTTTGCTGCCGAAGGGTCTTTTCTCACTGTTGACGGCTGTTAACTGATCACAGATCACAATAAAAAATCTAATATCAACAAAAAATTGAAATATGATGACATTACTGAAGTGTACCAAAGAGACACGAAGTACCCAAATGCTATTGGAAAAGTGGCACTGATAGGGCCACAAACATTCAATTTGTAAAAAAATAAATTGCACTACCTGTGAAGCACCATAAAGCAAAGAGCAATAAAACGAGGATATGCCTTTAGTCACCTATGTTTAAGGTGCTATCCTATAGATGAATCATCTCCCAACAGCTCTGTGAATTCAGGGCTATTATTGTCCCTGTTTTGCAGAAGGAAAGATGGATGTAGGAACCCTAGGTAGCTTGTCCATGGTCTCGTCTCACAGGTTGAGACTAAGTTGGTTTTGAACCAGGCCTGCCTATCCCTTCAGAGCCTATACACAATCTCATGACTCATGGAATACAGGATTTCTTTATAAAGAAAAAATTTCTAAGCGTAGAGTCTCAGAATATAAATATAATGCTTGACAAGATGTCTTGGTTAAAACAGTGTTGCTTCTGCTGCCCTTGACAGAGATGCTTCTGTCAATGAGCAGGCAAAAGGATGGTTCCTGTGACCTGTGGGCATATAAGTACTTTACTCTTCCTAACATGCACCAGTCCCCTGGGCCACAGAGTGTCCAATATGTGAGGGAACACATGAACCTTCTCCTGGCCTTTGCCTCACAGGCACACGCATCTACCTCTCATGGACACATCTTTGCCCTTGACCTGTTCCACACGGACCCTGGACTCAACCCACATCCATTGGTCCATACCACCACCTCCTGCACTATTTCTGTTCATCATCTCCTGTTTCACAACCAGATAGAAGGTAGGCTTCCAATCTTACCACCTGAGAATGTACAGCAAATGAATAACAAAAATAAAGAAAGTAAATGGTTAAATCATGAGCTCTCACAGGCTGGAAAAGATTTTATTGCTTTAAAGGAAGTGTCATAGAATCAATGACTTTTCTAGAGAAGATGAACCTTTCAGGGATCATACCCAATCTGAAAATGTCTCCTACCAATACCCATGCCTGTAAGCATGTCTTATCACTTGAAATGCCACTAACTTCAGATGTAGTAAAGACCCACACCCCCAGGTCAACCCATTAGAGAGAAGTTGTTTGTAGTAGATGGCTTTGCACACATATTAAGGAAGAGAAGTCCACATTTGAGAAAAGACAAAAGTATATGGAAATTTTAATTCATATAATTAGTTATCTCTGTTTTATCAGGACCCATACAGTCCTTTTAGAGTCAGCCCTGAATAAACCTCCCCTTTAGCCTCTGGATTGCTAAACCTGGTTTGGGATTACGGAATCCACTGAAGCAACATGCCTTTCTCAGTCTCCTTGACATCTCTGTCACCCCAGAGACTTCGCTGGAGAACAGGAGGTACTACTTGTAAAATTTAATTTACAAAGAGAGTCAGGGAGCCTTCCCTTCTTCCTCAAAACTCCCCTTCATTTAGTAGCAAACATCCTAGATCACTACTCCAAAGCATTGTTCTTGGAAATGACTTGAAAATTTCTCTTCAAAGGATAATGATTATGGGTCTCATGTGTTGCTGTGAGTCTTTATGTTGTAAGTAATCAAGGGAATACCTTTGGGACAACATTGCATGTTGAATGGTATAGAACAGAACAGAATAAAGTGGAAATTGAATCTCAGAGCTAGAAACTGCTCTAAGTCCCCAGAGCATTTAGTTCAGTGTTTCCTAAAGTGCTCCGACAAATGGAAGCTACTCTAGTGGATGGAATGTGAATTTTAAAAGTTTCATGGTCAAGTTATTAAAAACAGCCACATTAAAGACAGTTCAGCAGGTTTCTTAACTTCGGGTGACAAGGATGAATCTGAGCAAATGTGCTCTGTGACTACTTAAGAAGCTTTCACAGTTTGCAATGTTCCCCAAGTGTCTTGCTGGGAATCACACAAAGCTGTGAGCGTCCTTTTGGGAATGGACTTGTAGTTAGTGGTTTTCAACCCTGCTGCACATTAGATCCACCTGGGGAGCTTTAAAAAATGCTGGTGTTGGATCTCTTCCTGGAGAGATCTATTATCTGGTCTGGGTCAAGGTCCTAGGCACTGGTGTTGGAGAAGCTCCCCAGGGTCTCCTAACAGGCAGCCAGGGTTGAGAGGCCTTATACTGTGTGTGAGTTCAACCCCAATGCTCTGGACATGAGGGAACCCTGCTTACTCACACACCCAGTTGTTGGCTGCATGACCCATGTTGCATTCATAACCCCCGAGAAAGCTGGGGATTTCAGACGTGGCAAGCACTGCTACTTGTTTAATCTCTAAAGGAGGCAAGAAATTATTTATTATACTTTTAATAAGGAAGGGAAACAGAAATGTCTTGTTTTATAATTAATCAGCAGCTTCTGGTGAATGGGACAACTCATGTTTGAAAGAAAAAGGGGAACCTCTAATCTCTGAGGGAAACAACTACAGAAACATAACTATGCTGTTGACTTTGGAGTAAGCGTGCAGCTGAATGAGGGAAACCTTCTATTTCAATGGCGAGTTGATGTCACCAGTCACCAAAGAGTTTTGTAGATGAGGTAGGAATGCTCTTCCCTCTGGATTCGTAGCACAGCTTTGCCAGAAAGTGTTCATTTCCTTCCCTGGTGGCCCACTTCCCCGTCTACTTGGTGGTTTTCAGGGGGCTTGTTTTAAGGGAAGTCCCTGTTTCAATACTACTGATAAACTCACCCTCAACCACCGTCAGAGCGAAATTCATTTCATGACAAATATCTCCCAGGGCTATGTAGACCTTCCCGGAAACTGGCTAAAATCTGCTTGGAAAGAGGGTCCCTTATGAGAGAATCAAAGGGACAATGGCCTACTCAGTTGTTTGGAAAATAAAAGTCGTATCAAAGAGGCAAAATAGAAATCCCTTTAAGTCCACATGATTGGCTTACAAAATAAGCAGCCCAATTTTTCTTACACTAAATAAACAAAATCTGTTTATTATATTTTTAAAGGCCAAGGATTATCATTCTTTTCCTGGCACTTATGACTTCATTAGGCTGACACTGCCAGGCATATTTGTTCTCCTCCAAGCTCTGTGGGAGAACAATTAAGATTTTTTCTGTCATTCCTGCTTCTAAGCAGCAGCACAATTATGGAATGGAATACATAAATTTTGATTGAAATCCTATGATGGTCAATCAATATCGGTCAGAAGGAATTTCTTAGGAGAACAAAGAGAGCTTTGTGAATGCTGAGTCCAAATTTCCTTTTTGTTTCTAACGAGACTTTGCCTTTCCTCTTATCCCAGGTACCCTGGGACTGTCAGGATGCCAACACCTCCAACAGGTATGCCACAAAACACAGGAAATGGCAGTGGGAGATTTACTAGAAATACTGCCTATGCAGTTGCTCCTGTGCAGGTGGATGTAAGCTGGAGTAGGGGGAGTGTGTGCACAGGAGGGTGATGGGAAATAACAGAAAATGATTGCTAGCATACATGCGAATGCCTGTGAATAGACAGCACCCCAGAAATACTGTAGGTGACTTCGTAGTGTGGGTTAAGCTGGTCTAGTAAAGCTAATTCAGAATTTATATCCTGTAAAGTTAAAGTAATCTATGAAAAAAAATAGAAAAGAGGCTCTAGAAAAAAGTAGAGATCAAGGTGAGCCATGAGGACTGTCGTGGACGCAGAGGCCAGCACCTCTGAGGGAGCCCATGTTTGTGGATTGTCCCCTCCCACCACTTCTGGCCTAAATGCACGTTTGTGGCCAGGGTCAAGACAAAGCATGGTGTGGCAGAGAAGATGCTAAAATTTCTTCCTGAAGGAAGTGGAGCCAGACAAAGGCCACTCAGTCCCCAGAGAGTATCCAAGAAGACAGAAACCAGAGGAGATATAAGCGAGAGGCTGACCTTCATTATCAGATGTTAATAGATGATTTTTGTCTATATGTGATTTCAGAAGTGATGGTCATATATTTCTGACTCTAGTGTTATTTGTCTCCCACACTGTTGGGTAACATTCCATTAACTGGGAAGGCTCTTCCTATCGAAAATTTTTAAATGTACATCTCACGGGGCAAGAGCTGGAACTCAGATATGTGTGGAAGAGGGGCGCATGGCTAAAATCAGGTCATTTTCCCAAAGGGAAGGGTCCAAAAGGATTGAACCATGAAGAGAGTAGGAGAGGAGAAGGAGGGCAGGAATAGCAAGGTCTCCAGCCAGCTCTCATCCAAGGTGGGCCCTGATGGAGTTTCTTCTATATTTAAGAACAGCCACAACTGTTTATACTGACAGTGAATTTATATGGAGAGTGTTACGAAATAAACCCAGAGGTTTTTCTTCAAAGGTTACTTATGAGAAGCAAATGTCTCTGTGGAGGAAATCAGTGGCATTTGGAAGCAGAAATCATGTCTACCTAATACCATAAGCCCAGCTCAGCAGTAGGCAAGGCTCAGTGCCTATGCCTGCTCGCTCCTAGGGCTTACACATGGTGCCGCTTGCACAGGCCTTCAGAGAATTCTCTATAGCATCAAAGCTTGGAACATTTACCTCCTACAGAAACGCTAATAGCTGGCAGTTTTCTTTTCAGCTCATCTCCTTCTATAGCTCCCACCCTTGGCTATTCTGTCCAAGTCTGCTGGTGCTGGAAGCCTAAGAGCCGTGAATGCCTTCTTGTCTGTACCGTCTACCTCTCACTTCTGATTTGTTTTCCATGCACAGCAATGAAGATTGTCAAGATTCTGAGTCTCCTCTTTTGACCTTTATCCTGAAATAATAGCCAGGAGAAGGAAGGCTCAGGAGATTATGGTTATTCTAAACAGGGTGCTATGCACTTTGCTCAAAGTTAGCCTCGGGCTCTAGTTCTCAAAGTGGGGGCAGTTTTGTTCCCTAGGGACATTTACCAATGTCTGGAGACATTGCTGCCTGACACTACTCCACCAGAATGGCTTCTGGCATCTAGTGAGTAGAGTCCAGAGATGCTGCTAAACATCCTACAGTGCACGGTACAACTGCTTCAGCAGAGAGGTACCCAGTCCAAAATGGCACTGGTGACGTTGCTGGAAAACCCTGATCTAGAGGCTTCTGAAACTTTGGGAGATGACTTGTCTCTCTCCACTTAGGCTCACCATTCTCTCATTTCAGCAATTTGCAAAATACCCACCTTGTTTCCAGTTTTGCCCTGAGTGTGGCATTTTGGAATTTAATTACCGGGAGCTAAGTTTGAATGTAACTCTGTGTTTTTCCTGGCCAAACAAATATCGCATCAACTGACACACCACTTCTCTCTAATTCTGTGTCTCTTTTAAAACAGTCCACTGGAAAATATAAATCCAAAGGCTAAAGAGAGTAAGTTTATCTTAGAGACATCTCACCCTGCTTCCCTCTCCAGTAACCTTTCCAGATAAAGCCCCTGGGTCAATGCAAACACAAACCTAATGTAGGAGAGACATTACTGAAACAGATGGAGCATCAGTGATCCACAGCTATAAGAACATCAGTACATATCTGAGTAAGACCGCTGGTGATCCAAACCTTCAGAGGGCTCCATTTCTAGACAGTTTCCAGCTGATGCTGATGTGGCTGACTGGGGACCTCACTCTGAGAACTGTTGACCAAGTGAAATTCCAAAGCTCATGTTCAAGTAGTAAGACTCAAAAATAGAGTTTAGAGCAGGAATTAACCTTAGAGGTAACTCTACTTTGTCCTCCTACAATAAGGAAATTCAACATTAAGCTAGTCAACATTAAGCAGGAGCCTCATGGTTGAGTAGAAAGAGTAAAGGATGTTGTATCATAACACCTGGATTCTAGACATAAGACCCTTTAGCCTATGGGCAAATTGAGCTAAGAAGTCTTTTGGAAATGTTTTAACTTCTGATCCTTAGCCCTTCATTGGTAATACAGAATGCTGGCCTTGCCTACTTCACAGCATCGTGGAGAGAAATAAATGAGACTGTATAAAATGCTAAATGGTATTAACATTAGACGCAAATGGATGTAAGGATGCTTATTGTTCGGCAACTAGTCCAAAGCCACAGAAGAAAGTGGTCAAGCCCTGGTGAGGGGCTCTGCTGCTAGCCCAGAGCTTTGCTCATTTGGAGTGTGTAAACTAGAAAAACACCTGCTGGAACAGCATTCTTTAGATGATTCTAGAGAACGTGTCCTTCTCTCACAGCTAAGATAAAAGAACAATGTGGACAAAGACATACAGCTGTTTGTTTTTCACAAACTGTGACAGAGCTGCTTTGAGAATGTGGGTTCCCGTGCCTCCCACAGCAAAGGGCAACACCTGCCCGTAGAGAGCACCATGGTGGAGAGCTGACCCCTGCAAATACTTCAGGAACACTCACTACGGGCAGGGGGGAACCTCACTGCTTCTTACGCTGGACATTCCTAAGACCCTCAAGATTTTCCTCCCAACTGTAGCCCCAAAAGACACCTTGGTAGGTGTGAGTCCTTCATTTTAAAAATTGCCTTCATTTAAAAATTGGAAATGAAATTTCTTACGTGTATTTATAGTTTATCTGATTCCTTAAGCAAAAGAAAGAGTTTACTTCTTGATAGCATTTGAAAAATTTAAAGTACTCTCTTTAA
>VMDR010032096.1:0-11835 GCA_007922815.1 Macrotus californicus
AGATTCTGGAAAAGAAAAAGCAAAATTAATTTTGGAAGCTATTGTGTGCAGTTACAGACTGAATTTACTCTAACTTCATATACTCTATTTTTTATTTTATTTCTTAACTGGGTTGTTTGTATTTTTTTGGTATTGAATTTTTTAACTACTTTGTAAAAATATTAACTCCTTGTCAGATGTCTCAGCAAATATGTTCTCCCATTCTATGGGTTATCTTTTTATTCTGTTGCTGTGCAAAAACTTTTTAGTTAGTTTGATGTAGACTCATTTGTTTATTTTTTCTTCTGTTTCCCTTGCCTGGAAAGATATATCCAATAAAAAATTGCTATGAGCCATGTCTGAGATTTGGTTGCCTATGTTTTCTTCCAGGATTTCTAAGGTTTTGGGTCTAACATTTAAGTCTTTGATCCATTTTGAATTTATTTTTGTGTGTAGTATAAGAAGAAGGTGGTGTAGTTTCATTTTTCTCTATGTATCTGTTCAATTAAACAACCCAATTAAAAAACAGGCAAAGGACTTGAATAGACACTTCTCCAAAGAGGACATATGGATGGCCAATAGACATATGAAAAGATGCTCAGTGTCACTCATGAGAGAAATGCAAATTAAAACCACAGTGAGATAGCACCTCACACCTGTCAGAATGGCCATCATCAACAAATCAACAAATAACAAGTGCTGGAGAGGATGAGGAGAAAGGGGAACCCTTTTGCACTGTTGCTAGGAATGTAGACTGGTTCAGCCACGGTGGAAAGCAGTAGGAGATACCTCAAAAATTAAAAATGGATCTGCCTTTTGACCCAGTGATCCCATTTCCGGGAATATATCCAAAGGAACCCAAAACACTAATTCAAAAGAACATAATCACCCCATGTTCATTGCAGCATTATTTACAATCACCAAGATATGGAAGCAGCCCATTAATGGACATAAAGTATCCATTAATAGATGATAAAACAACTATGGGATATTTATACAATGGAATACTATTCGAGTGTAAAAAAGAAACCATGACCCTTTGTGACAGCATGGATGGACCTGGAGAACATTATGCTAAGTGAAATAAGCCAGGCAGAGAAAGTCAAATGTCATATGATTTCTCTCATATGTGGAATCTAATGAACAGACTGAACTAACAAGGAAAATGTGGACAGACTCATAGATGGAGAGCAGGATGACAGCTAGCTGAGGCGGATTTTAGGGAGTGGAGAGACTGAACAAAAAAAGAAAAAGGACTCGTGGACATGGACAACAGTGTGGTGGATTGCTGGGGGAAGGGGAGATATATGGGGACTAAAAGGTAATGTAAAAAAAAATACAATAAAGATTTTAAAAAACAAGATTTCATTTCTCCTTAGAGAAGGGGGAAGGGAGGGATAAGAATACTGATTGGTTGCTCCTCATACATACCCCGACCAGGGACCGAACCTGTGAGGCAGGCACATGGCCTGATCTGGAATCGAAGTGAACTTTCGTTTTGCAGGACAATGCCCAGACAACTGAGCCACACCAGTCAGGGCTATATGCTGTCTCTTAAAAATCAGTTAAGAAAAGCATTTTTTGAGAAACCTCACCCTCTTCCGCAGCTTTCTGAAAAGGGGTCTGAGGTAGGACTCGGTCTGTTTCTGCGTAGCACTGTTCAGCTTGCCCTGCACACTGCGCTTCACATAGTCTTCTCTGCCATTCAGTTCTTTAGCCCAAACACCGAGAAGGAACTGAAGAAAGAACAGGTAAATGTAGACTGCAGCGCCACCCAGTGGTTGAACAAGTTTAAAAGTTCACTAACACACAAGACAGTGTGTACTAGCATCCTTAAGAGTAAATTTCTCAATTGATTACAGTATCATCTACCAATATTTAATTAATAAACTATACCTCCTCATTCTGTCACATATGTTTTAAAATAGCACCTCTGGCAATTCACAAACCTCTCTGTTCTATATATATTCCTAGTTCAAAGATAATCCATTTCCCCCCAAAAGAATTACCAAATTGCATGAATAAGTATTGACAGAAATGAACCTTTACTTATATTTCTATCACATGAAATTTGTCCCACCTACATTATCAGCCATACCACCATACAGGCTGTGATAGTTAATAAATCCACTGAGTATGATGTGGTACTACTTGGACTTTCTACTTTGGCAATAGAGACAATAGTTTAATTAAAAATTCCCATAAAAGAGAAGAACAGAGCAGTAATAAAAGAAACTATGGCCCATACTTTCCCCCTAACCAACCCCGGAAAACTACCGTGGTGCCCACTGGGTTGACCTGTACAACGAGCACCCTCCTACAGGCAGGTAGCAGCAAAGGCTGAGGAGGACACACCCAACTACGGGCCTTCCTGTGCAAGCCCATCTAAGGAGGTGCCGTCATTCTAGAACTCCAGTTCATAATATATCGTCTCATGCCCTGTCTAGTTCTGTATCATTTCCTCAACAGATTCAGAATCTTTTTTAAAAGATCTTTCTTACTTACTTATTTTTAGAAGGAGGGAGGAAGGGAGAAAGAGGGGGAGAGACTCACTGACATGAGAGAGGAACACCCATCGCTTGCCTGTAAGACACGCCCAGACTAGGGACCTGGACATGTGCCCTGGCTGGGAATCAAACCGGCGACCTGTCACTCTGCAGGACTAAACACAAAATGTTTTTGAGTAGCTGCTAAACTACTAAAGACAGAAATGCTGAGAAGGAAGATGGAATGAGCCTATCACAGCAAGAATAAGCAGCTGCCTGTAGAACTGAGGAAACGCACAGTCTCTGAAAGGTTACTCGTGTGTTTGCTCTTTTCCCTGCCAGCGCCCTCCTTCCTTTCCTCACTGTCACCACCCCTCATAGAAGCTTCTAGAACTCTCTCCTCATTGCAGTCCTTCCTCAAGTGCTTCAGAAACATGTAGAGCTCCCCATACCTCTTGTTGTGTCCACTGCTATAATTCTGTTCTTTGTGTTTACATTAATAAGCCAGCTTTTTAAGAAGTGCCAGAGAAACATAAATATACATTGTCTTTGATTAACCCCCACACCCAAGTGCAGGGCAAAATCATAAACAGTGCACACACCAGAAATGCTTATTGAGCTTTCCCTTCCCAGTCTGTAACCCTTGACAATGCAAAACTATAAAAACAGTTATTAACCCATGAAAATGCCCTCCTTTCTAAACTTAAAAGCACGTACCTTAAGGAATTTGGTGATGATGTCCATGTCTTTATGATCATCACCTTGTCCCAAAGATTCTCCCAAAGCCTGAGGAAAAACAATGTTCCTGCTCATGAGCGAAAAGCAACAACTGAATAGACATGTTATCAACACCACTCTAAATGTGGCTATTTAAAAACCTGATGGAATTCCTAGATTAGTTTTTTAAAAACACGTCAATTTGTCATTTGAATTGTGAAAGCATGTACCTTTTATGAATCAAAAGGCAGAAGAGAGGGCAAGGGGAGTGACTGTTAATTCACAGGAGATTTTGTCTCAGGGAACAAAGTCATTCTAAAACTGGAATGAGATGATAATTGTACCACCCCATGAATATATAAAGACCACTAAATTGTACACTTTAAATTGGTAAATTGTAGGATAGGTGGATTTCTCAATAAAGGTGTTAGAGGAAAAAAGGAAACCTAGAGGTTGCACACAGCAATTACTCCCATATAATTTAGAGCCCACAGACAGGTGTTGGGGTGAGGGGTACAATTAAGAGGACACCCTCCTCAACGAAGATACCAACAAGTGCAAGAGCAAGAATTGAAAGGAAAACTACCACTTTACATTGTATTAAGTATTAAGGGCTTTAAACTAAGCCATATCGTCTGCTTGAGCTAGATATTTGGATAACACAGCACTGGTCTCTAATTGAGATTACATACATCACTTCACACTCAATACACTGACAGCAATTAGAAAGCACAAGGCTGCCCTGTGCTGACAGAGCAGGGCTGTGAGACAGCCCTGCTGGTGGGGTACAGACTGGTACAGTCATCTGGAGAGCAGCTCAGTGGTCCAGTTGAACCTGGTCCTCGAACTTAATTCCCTCGGGAAAACTGTTTGAGAAGTGATCTGCCTGAAAACCAAACCGCCTTTCTGTGTCGCCTGAGAGAAGCATGGCTGATCAGTCACACAGGTATCAGCGTGGAAGGGTCATCGGGTAGAGAATCGAGACCCTGAGTTTTGTTAGACAACCGAGACGTTTATTTTGTGAACTACTTGGTCAAGAACCAAAATTTTCAAGAACCAACATGTTCGAGAACTGAGGTTTGACTGTACTTACACAAGTTAAATATATATAAAGCCAGCAATCCACTTCTGACTCCACAGGGGTGATGTACAAGATTATCCACCACAAAGCTGTTTGTGGTGATAGGGAGCTCAGAGCCACCTCCGCCCATCATTACAGGGGAACAATAGTAAACGGCAGTGAATGCCACAGGGCATGAAATCTTACTTAGCAGTTAAAAGCAAAGGTTTGGATGTACATAGGCATCAAGGATGGGTATTAAACACACAGTTCAAAGTATAAAAAGGAAAAGTCAAAAGCAGAAAGAATTTCACAGTAGAACACCATTTATGGGAATCAAAAACTCATGCTCCCAAAACACTACTAGTTTTAGAAGACCACCAACAAACAAAACAGTGCATACCAAATACAGCAGAATGACTAGTTTTGAAGGCAGGAAGTAGGGGAATGAGTGTGAGTGGACAATGAGAAAGAAGGGAGTGAATAAACGAAAGCATGAAACGACAGAAGGGCCTTTGTAACGATCAAAGACGACAGTGCGCTCTGCACTCAGCGACCTCATGAACCCAACCATCTGCTGCAGGGAACGAGAGGCGTGCGGGGAGTGAGGTAAGGTGGGTGCAGAGATTACCTCTAACTCTTCTATTGTGGTGTTTTCTTCATGAACTTTCAAATCATTCTGTGTGTCTTCCTCTCCAGGTTCCTGACCACCCACAAGTTCATTGAGGTACTGCTGGTCAATCTTATCCAAAGCTGCTTTCAGATCATTCCTCAATCCCTGAGAAAGGTGAAAAATAACACCTAGTATAAAATTTCACTCATATTACACTTGATTTTTCACAAATAATACATATCATTCATCTCAGGTGACCAGTCAAGATGGTGGAGTAGGTAACCTCCCATCTGTACTTGCCATGGAGAACCACCTGAAGACTATTCTGAATTCCCAAAGCATTCAGCAATGTGCATTGTATAAAACTAGTGTCTCTCTATAACCCAGACTATCCATACATTTTTAACACCAGCAAATTCCACACTGCATTCACATCTAGTGTGTGACTAAGAAGAATGGGAGCCTTAAGTTGGATCCTTACCTTGCACCATATACAAAAATTAACTCTAAAGGGATCAAAGACTAAATATAAGACTACAACCGTAAAACTCTTAGTAGAGAACATAGGGGAAAAGCTTCATGACATTGGATTTGGGAATGATTTCTTTTTTTTTGTTTTTTTTGTTTATTTTTTTTAGAGAGGGGAAGGGAGGAAGAGAGAAACATCAATGTGTATTTGTCTCTCCCATCCCCCCCCGCCCACTGGGGACCTGGCCCACAACCCAGGCATGTGCCCTGAATGGGAATCAAACCCACAACCCTTTGGTTTGCAGACTGGTGCTCAGTCCACTGAGCCACACCTGCCAGGCTGGGAATGATTTCTTGCATAGACACCACAAGCACAGGCAATCATAACAAAAATGAGTAAGGTGAAATTCATCACAATTAAAAACTTTTATGAATCAAAAATACTATCAACAGAGTGAAAAGATAACCCATGGAAAGGGAGAAAATACCTACAAATCATGTATCTGATAAAGACCCAGAGTACATAAAAACTCCTACAACTTAACAAAAATCCACCCACATGATTCAACATGGGCAAAGGACTCGAACAAAATGAGACATGCAAAGGGCCAATAAGCAAATGAAAAGATGCTCAACATCACTAGTAAGTATACACAAGAAATCCAATCCACAACGAAATACCGGTTCACACACAAGGATGGCTATTTGCAAAAACAAAACAAAACCAAACAAAAAGCAAAAACCCAGTAAATAACAACTGGTGGCTAGGATATGGAGCAATGGAACCCTTGTGCATTGCTGGGAATGTAAAATGTGGAGCTGCTGTGGAAAACTGTTGGCAACACCTCAGTAAGTTAAATATACCACACCAAGACACATTATAATTAAAATGTGAAAAGCTAAAGACAAGGAGAAATTCTTTAAAGGAGCAAGAAAAAACAACTTGTTACATATTGTACAATGAAACCAGACCCAGGGATGTTGCAAGCCAGAAGGGAGTGGCACAATGTATTCAAAGTACTAAAAGCAAAAACTTCCAACCAACAATACTCTACCTGGCAGTTATAATTCAGAATTGAAGGAAAGGTAAGAGTTTTCCAGACAAGCAGAAGCTAAAGGAGTTCACCACCACTAAAGAAATGTTAAAGGGATTTTTTTCTCAACTTGAAAGAAAGGGCTTGAGTAAAAAGAAAACTACAGAAAAGTATAAATCTCACTGTTAAAAGTACAGACAGAGTAAAGGCAGTGAATTAGTCATGCACAGAGCTAGTATGGAGGTTAAGACAAAAGTAGTAACAACAATTATAACTACAATAATTAGTTAAGGGATGCAGAAAATGAAAAGACGTAAAATGTGACATCAAAAACATACGACTTCTGGTCAAGATGGAGGCATAGGTATACATGGCTCGCCTCCTCGTAAAACCAAAGCAATAATTATAACTAGATTACAAAACAAGTGCCACCCAAAATTGTCAGAAAATCAATCTGTATGGAAGTCGGACAACCAAGAAGCCACATTCATCCAGCCAGGAAGGAGATTCAGAGATGCACAGATGTGTGGAGAGGATAAAAGACACGGAATGGGCGCCCACAGGTGGTGGATAAAAGTCAAGAGGGATACCTCAGGAGGATCCCAGCTCAACACCAGACCACCCAGCCCAGGGTTCCAGAGCCAGGAAGATATGTCCCCCATAACTTCTGGCTATAAAAAACTGGCAATTGGGGTAGAAGAAACTGTGGGATTCTCAGGAGTCCCTTTTTTAAAAAAAGATTTTATTTATTTATTTTTAGAGAGAAGGGAGTGAGAAAGAGAGGGAGAAAAACATCAATGTGTTTTTCAATGTGGTTGCCTCTCAAGCGCCCCCTACTGGGGACCTGTTCTGCAACCCAGGCACGCATACTGACTAAGAATCTTTGGTTCACTGTCCAGCACTCAATCCAGTGAGCCACACCAACCAGGGCAGGAGTCTCTTTTTAAAAGACCCTCAAAGGACGTAAAACTTACGCAGACTCACTCCCCCTGGCCTTCAGCACAGGTCAATAGCTGGAAGGGCCCCAGTGGCCGACGGGGAGAAATTGAAGTATCTGGCATCCCAGGAGATAGCATCCTCCTGGACAAACCACCAGAGGCCAGGCAGTGGCACTGTCCCTGCTCTGAGCCCTCCCCCACACAGAGCCAAGCACGATGCCACATCTGAGACTTCATCAACCTGGTTCACATGGAGTGCCCCACCCTGGCGATTACCTAAGGCTCCACCTCACCTACCTTACTGGTATGCTTTTCTACAATAGTCCATGCTATTAAGACAGGAAGTCAAAGCAGTTCTACCTAACACATAGAAACACACAGAGGGAGGCTGCCAAAATGAGGAGACAAAGAAATATGGTCCAAATGAAAAAGTGGAACAAAACTCCAGAAAAACAACTAAACAAAATGGAGATAAGCAATCTATCAGACGCAGAGTTCAAAACACTGGTTATTAGGATGCTGAAAGAACTCACTGGGTACTTCAACAGCATAAAAAAGACTCAGGCAGAAATGAAGTTTACATTAAGTGAAATAAAGAAAAATTGACAGGGAACTAACAGTAGAGGGGATGAATCCAACAAACAAATCAATGACTTGGAACATAAGGAAGAAAAAAACATACGATCAGAACAGCAGGAAGAAAAAAGAATCTAAAAAAAATAAAGAGGCTGAGGAGCCTCTTGCACAACTTCAAATGCACCGACGTTCAAATCGTAGGGGTGCCGGAAGGAGATAAGAAAGAGCAAGAAATTGAAAACTTATTTGAAAAAATAATGAAAGAAAACTTCCCTGATTTGGTGAAGGAAATAGACATACAAGTCCAGGAAGCACAGAGAGTCCCAAACAAGTTGGACCCAAAGAGGACCACACCAAGATACATCATAATGAAAATGCCCAAGGTTAAAGATAAAGATAGAATCTTCAAAGCAGCAAGAGAAAGCAGAGAGTTACCTACAGAGGAGTTCCCATAACTGTCATCTGATTTCTCAAAAGAAACTTTGCAGCTACAAGGGACTGCAAGAAATAATTCACACTGATGAAAAGCAAGGACCTACATCCAAGATGACTATCCAGCAAAGCTATCGTTTAGAATGGAAGGGCAGATAAAGTGCTTCCCACACAAGGTCAAGCTAAAGGAGTTCATCATCGCCAAGCCATTATTATATGAAATGTTAAAGGGACTTATCTAACAAAAAGATCAAAACTATGAACATTAAAATGGCAATAAATTCACAACTATCAACAACTGAATCTAAAAAACAACTAAGCAAACAAGCAGAAAGGAAAGAGAATCACAGATATGGAGATCAGTTGAGAGGGGGAAGAAGGACAATGGGGGAAAAGGTACAGGGATTAAGAAGTACAAATAGGTAGTTACAGAATAGCCAGGGGGATGTAAAGTACAGCAGAGGAAATGGAGAAGCCAAAGAACTTATATGCATGACCCATGGACATGAACTCAGGGGGGAGACTGCCTGAGGAAATGGGGGGTACTGGGAGGAAGGGGGCAAAGGGGAAAAATTTGGATAATTGTAATAGCATAATCAAGAAAATTATATTTTTTTAAAAACATAAAACCTGGACGGGTAAAGTAAAAATGTAGAACTTTAGAATGTGTTCAAACCCAAGTTGTTATCAACTTCAAACAGACTGTCCCAGTTATAAAAAGTAACACATGAGGATGTGATGTTCGTCATGGCGACTGTACTTCTGTATTGCACATTCGAAAGGTGCTACGAGAGGAACACTTAGAAGCTCTCACCACAAGAAAAACATTTTACAACTATGTATGGTGAAGGGTGTTAACTGTATTTTCGGTGGTGATCATTTTGCAATATATACAAATGGTGAATTTTGATGTACACCTGAAACTAATACAATGTTACATGTGAATTATACCTAAATTTTTAAAAACGTACAAATAAGAAAGCATGTATTATCTGACATAGGCTTGAACAAGATTAGAATGGAGCAGGTTGTAGTAAGTTAATACTAAAAGGTAGGAGATTTTTAACATAATAAGCATGAGTAGTAAAAAATTAAATAAGATAAAAACCTAGTATTCACAGCAGTAAACTATCTTTTACTCTATCTTTTAATAAAGAAAATGACTTAGGATATGGAAGAGAAATAAGAGTTGGTAAAATGAAGCATTATAAAAACCTCTAACTCCTCCCAAGAATTTAGGCCAAGAAAGTGTTACAAAGGACTAAAAATAAAGAAAAACAAACTTATTAACATTAAGTATATGTTATAATTAATATACAACATGTTAATATATTATATTCATTACATAAATGAAGAAAATTTTTAAAAATTCATTTATGCTTTGGGGGAAGAAGTTAAACACAGAATAAACAAGTGATTCAGCAAATCCACTTCTGGGTACACATGCAAAAGAAGTGAAAGGAGGGACTGAAACAGGTATTTGTACACTCAAGTTCATCAATTTATTCACAATACACAAAGGGTAGAAACAACTCAAATGTCCATCTAGGATGAAGGGATGCACAAATTGGGGTTCGTACAGACAATGGAATATTCATTTCAGCCTTAAAAAAAAGGAAATTCTGACACATGCTACAACACGGATGAACCTTCAAGGTATTAACACTAAGTCTGAAGACTGGTCCAGTGAAGCCTTCAGATGACCTTAGCCATTCACCTGACTGCAATCACCTATGAGATCCCACGCCAAACACTGCCCAGCTTAGCTCAATCAAACCACAGAACTGTGAGAGATAATAATAAATTGGCTTACGTTACTAGGTTTCAGAATGACTTGTTACAGTCACAGATGACTGGAAAGATTGTACAATAATAAATTGTTTTAGGCTACTAAGTTTTGGGTGGCTTGTTACATAGCCATAGATACCCATACCTGTGTCCAAGTAAATGCTAGGACAAGTGGTTAAGTTAATAATGCCACAGGATGTCTGAACAACACTACTGTAAATGACATTTGTCCAAAGCATAAAACATATTCTTTTCAAGAGCCTGAAGAAAAGTCGCCAAAACAAACCGTGAGCTGAGCCACAGAATACCAGAGCCCTGGATGTAAAAACTAAAGCTTACTAGCTTTTAGAAGAAAATACACATATTTTAGAAGAAATATCTCTTCAAGACCTTAGGATATGAAAAGATTTCTGGGCAAAACACTGAAAGCAAGAATGATAAAACCAAATCCTGATAAAGTAGACTTCATCAAAATTTAAAATTCACCGCCCCCACCCCCCCCACCCCAGCAAAAAAAACCACCAATGAGAG
Organism: Macrotus californicus; assembly: GCA_007922815.1. Lineage (NCBI taxonomy): Eukaryota > Metazoa > Chordata > Mammalia > Chiroptera > Phyllostomidae > Macrotus > Macrotus californicus. The sequence goes on from VMDR010032096.1 coordinate 10,623, forward strand.
AATCAGTAAGGCACAGACCAGGAGAAAACAGTCACAAAATATATTTGTGTGTATCTCACAAAGACTTATATTCAGAATATATGAAGAACCCCTACAATTCAAAAATAAAAAGGCAAACAACCCAATTAAAACATGAAGACTTAAACACACTCTACACAGAGAAAAGTATAGCCAACAAGTCCACGATAAAAATGCTCACGATCTTTCATTATCTGGAAAATGTGAATAGAAGCACAATGATGCACTATTACACATACAAAAAAATGGTTAAAATTTAAATGACTAACAATAACAAATGCTGATGCCATCTGGAAATATTTGGCATTTCTTAAAAAGTCAAGCATACATTCACTCTTACTATTCAACAAGTCCACTTCCGGGTATTTACCCAAGAGAAATAACATAAGTTCAAACAAAATTTTGTATAAGAATGTTCACGGCTGTTTTACTCATAACGGCCGAAAGTTGAAGACATATGGTGGTATATTCATATGACTGAATACCATCAGCTCCTGATATCTGCAATAACATGGATGAATCTAAAAAACATCATGCCAATCAAAACAAGCCAGACACTATGACTTCACCTATAAGAAAAAGTAGAACAAGTAAAATTAATCTAGGGTGACAGCATTTAAAAAGGCGGTTGCCCAGGAGCGGGAAAGGAAGAATCTGGGATGGGATAGGAAGGGGTGCTGGGGTACTTTCTTGGATGATGAGAATGCTCTGCATCTCCACAAGGGCAGTGGTTACAAGCTTACACATAGTTCTTAAAATGCACGGAACCACATGCTTAAGATACGGGCTTTTAAAAATTTTTTTAAATTACATCACCAGCAGTAAGTAATCTGGGAACTTTTTCCATTTTTCCTTACAATGATGCAATTGGTCAAACTCCATCAGACTTCATACTATTCTAGTTTACATGCCACAGTGATATTCTTCTAGCTTTGTTCTGTCTTCTTACCTTGTTAACTTCTGGTGTGAGGATCTCTATTTTTCTTAAACGCTGAAAAGCATCATAATCAGTTTCTCCAAATAGTCTGATTGGTTCTCCTCTTTCTCTCAGTCTTCTGATAACCTATTTAAAAAACACACACAGTATTAATTCCTTACATTATTAGTAATAGTAATTCCTATTTTAGGTGACCACACACTTATTTTGAAATGTCAATGAAAAAGTTGTGTTTGTTTTTCCTTTAATTTTCCAGCA
>VMDR010032097.1:0-11833 GCA_007922815.1 Macrotus californicus
ACCCTCCCCCTTGGTTATGTCCATGTGTCCTTTATAGTGTTTCCTGGAAACCCTTCGAAACTTTACAAGCTAGAAGAGGCTGGCAAGAAGTATTCCAAGTGATGAAAAGCAAGGTCCTCAACCTGGATTACTCTATCCAGCAAAGCTATCATTTAGAATGAAAGGGCAGATAAAGTGTTTCCCAGACAAGGTAAAGCTAAAGGAGTTCATTATCACCCAGCCATTATTACATGAAATGTTAAAGGGTCTTATTTAAGAGAAATAAGATCAAAACTATGAACACTAAAATGGCAACAAATTCACAACTATCAAAAATGGAATCTAAAAAACACACTAAGCAAACAACCATAACAGGAGCAGAATCATAGATATGGAGATCATTTGGAGGGTTATCAGCTGAGATGGGGAGGGAAAAAATGGGGGAAAAGGTGCAGGGATTAAGAAACATAAATTTGTAGGTACAAAATAGACAGAGGGATGTTAAGAATAGTATAGGAAATAGGAAAGCGAAAGAACTTATATGCATGACCCATGGACATGAACTAAAGATGGGGGAATTGCTGGAGAGAATTGGGGTACCAGGCAGCAGAAGGCAAATGGGGAAAAATTGGGACAACTGTAATAGCATAATCAATAAAATATATATTTTTAAAAAGATCAATTGACTCTTGCCCTGGTTGGGTAGCTCAGTTGGTTGGAGCATCATCCCATACACCAAAAGGCTGTGGGTTCAATCCCTGTTCAGGGTACATACCTAAGTTGTGGGTTCAGTCCCCCATCAGGGTATATACAGGAGGCAACCAAAGATTCTCTCTAACATCAAAGCTTTTCTTTCTCTTCCTCCCTTCCTCTCTCTAAAATCTATAAAATCCTGACATCAGGATTAAAAAAATTTAATTGACTATATTTATATGGGTCTATTTCTAGGCTATCTGTTCCATTGATTTATTTGTCTATTCTTATGTCTACTTCTCCAAGGGATTTTAAAAACTATATTCAGTTTTTTAGCATGAGTTTATTAAATAAATGATGTGTAACAGCAATGGACTAGGCACAAAGTTACCAAGAAAAATAAGAAAAAGTGACTACAGAATAAAAAATTAAAAGCCTTTGAACTTTAGAAGCAATCCTTCAAAGACCACCATGATAATGCAATGGTAATAAACTAGGAACCCAAACAGTAAATCTTGTGGTTCTATCTAAGAGGGAGCCATCACTTCCTACTGATAAAAATATATAACCATTATTGAGCTCTGTCATGTGTTATTGTTTAAGTATCTTTTTAATGATTAAAAAGTAACCAAAGAAGACATGGAATTTGTTCTGGTTCTCTAAAATTAAGAAAACCAAATAAGATGATATGTCATTTAGAGACTGTGATATTGTGATTTATTTTTTATTTATACAATTGGTTTCCATCCGCATTGCTGGAACAGAATTCTTGATGCTTAGAACTTCCTAAGTGGTGAAAAAGACTTAACTTGTTTTTTAGTATGTTAGTGTGTAACTTTTGGACCTCACCTAAGGATGAGAGCTGGTTGTCAGGGGAACCAACCATGTGATCGGAGGGTTGGAACTTTCATTCCCACCTCTGCACTCCCCCCATTGGCCAATCACTTAATCAAATGTGTTTATGTAATGAAGTCTCCATAAAATCTTTTAAAAAATGTGATTTGAAGAACTTCCAGGTTTCGAACATGTGGAGATTTGAGGAGAATGGTGTTCTCTGAAAGGGCCTGAAACATTTGCACCCTTTCCCCACCCCTTGCCCTATGCATCTCTTCCATCTGCCTGTACCTGAGTTATATCCTTTTATATTAACCCAATAATCTAGTAGGCAAAATGTTTCTCTGAGTTCTGTGAGTCACGCTAGCAAATTAAATCTGGATTTGCAGTTGACGTCTGAAGGGAAGGTGGGGACACTTTTTGGGGACTGAACCCTTAACCTGTGAGATCTGACACTATCTCTAGGTAGAGATGTCAGAGTTGAGTTGAACTGTAGGACACCCAGCTGGTGTCATAGAATTGCTTGGTGATGTGGTAGAAAACCTCCACACATTGAAATCGGTACCAGAATTCTGAGAGACAGAACAGAGGTGACATGGAATTGCAGGGAAGGCAAGGTGGGCTTAGTGCCTTTTACCGGAGCACTTGGCATAGACTTTGAGCAGTGGCCAGAATTCAGAGAGGAGAAATTGAGCGAAGACCTGGCACTGCTATGAGTATGATGTGATATTTTAATTGGGTTTGGATTTGAAAAGAGAGAAAATGCATCTTATTAATATTTCTAGTTTCATGCTGAGAAACCACAATGGAGTAGCATAATGAAAGCTCAAATAAAGTTCCGTTCAATAGGATTTTGGTTGGAAATATACATTAATGTGCTGTATATATTCACCATCCCAATTAAAGTATGGTATGTTTCAGTGGCTATAGGAATAATTTATTTTAAACATGTTCTTCAGCTGAGTAGTTCTTTCAGTTTAGCTGACAGTTCCAGCCATTGTAATCCACATTATGCTTCTTGAGTCAGTTGGTCTGAAGCAGCATTAAAATGTTTTAATAAGGCCCCTTTGAAAGATAGCAGGCCCACATTTACTAAACTTTTAAAAACACTGCCCTTCAGAGGGGATTACTGGAACACTTTAATGCTCTGACAGCAAATGAGTATGCTGACCACCGAACAGATCTTTAGCAAATGAGCATTGATAGCTGTGTCTTTGCTCCTAATTTTCTTTTTGTTAGTTTATTTGAACAATGATGAAAGAATATGCCAAGTAGGTAGTTTCCTTGTTCAAACCCACCTCCTATATGCACAATGCACATAAAAACTTAACTATTCAGACCAGCTAGTTCCATGACCTATTTTCTAATTTATTGAAAGGTAATTTGTCTGCCCACAAATAAAGTATTTAATTTCTCATGTGCCCCTTGTACAATAGTGGAGAAGAAACAACCAGGTATGAAATGTATTCAAACAGGAATAATTATCATTCCAAACTCGTTAGTTGAGTTTTTTCTGCTCTGACTGGAGCATCCTTAGGTGTCTGTGCCCTCAGCATGTATGAGCCTGCACACTCACCCACGGCTCTCACAAACAAGTGAGACAACGGCTCTCACAAACAAGTGAGACAGGATTCAGCGTTCCCCTGCTGGAAGGAACCGGCACCCACTCTTACCCAGAGAGGAGGAGTGGGTGCTGCCTCCTTTGGGTGTGATGTCTATCACTCACACCACCTCTCATCACTAGATAAACTCCTACCCCACTCACTAGTTCCTGTGCCGTTTCACAACCTCCATTCCTTTCAGAGGGCTTTATCCCTTCAATATGCTATCCTTTGAAGACTACCAGATGGCTGTGATTTTACTGTTTAATGCCAACGAGGCACCTGAGAATATCTGAAAGGAGCAACATGGAAGAATATGGTGACATGGGCCCCTCTGGAGGACAATGATCAGAGGAGACAGTACAGTGCAGAAGGAAGACAGCCAGTTGGACTTCACCATTAACTATTGAAACACTATTCCTAATTAGCCTTTTGAGCAGAGACAAGATTTTTCCATTTCTTAGCAATTTGCTTGGTGACTGTTCTTTCTAAAATGCAGATAAGATTTTTACAAAGCCCTGTGATATGATTCCAGCCTTAAGTATATGACTTCCTCTCCCTTCCTCTACATCTTACTCTTCTACTTCCCCTCCTTCCTCTTCTTCTTCCTCTTCTTTTCCTCTCCCTTCCCCTTCCATCTTCACACACATAAATATTAGTTGAATGAAATGAGCAGAGAAAGGATGTCAGGAAAGCCCCTGCTGAAAATTATTTGAGAATCCATCAGTCAGTGGAATGAAGTTTAAATTCCTTCTATTCACAGGATTAAAACTGGTAGCAAAAACAAAAATAGCAAGACTACTTCCTGGCTGGTACTTTGTGGATTGAGTGCCAGCCTGCAAACCAAAGGGTTGCCAGTTCGATCCCCAGTCAGGGCACATGCCTGGGTTGCAGGCCAGGTCCCCAGTAGGGGGTGTGCAAGAGGCAACCATACACTGATGTTTCTCTCCCTCTCTTTCTCCTTCCCTTTTCCTCTCTCTAAAGATAAATAAATAAAATCCTAAAAAATGAAAAAGCAAGACCAGGACTCATGAATATATGTGAGGTAGAGGTTTCAATGGATTTCATAGGTTACTTTACTCATTTTAGCAAAGATTAACTACATTTTAATGGTTTTTGTTTTACAATCTTTTAATTACATTTTTTTGAGAAAAGATATCTTTAGGTATCATGTGAGGTAAAACTTTTCAAAAAGATTTTTTAAAAAAGAAAGGAAATGGCACAGTACTCAAGATAACAATATCATAGTCAGAGCCTGATGTAGAAAGGTTAACATTCCAAATGACATCTGCAACATTTTTTTTCTAAATCTGCTTCCACACTAGTCTTAGATTAACTTCACTTCACATTAACACCATGGGGAGAAGAAGGCAGACAGTTTAAAGAGTATTATAATATTAACTGATGTGAAAAAATGTTCCTTCATCTAATGAAGTGTGAATAAGATTTATCTTTCCAGGCTGTGTTTATTAGCCCCCCTAGTGAAATGCTCAAATTGTATGTTTGAAAATATAGATGCAAATGTACTGCCATAGAAAATAAATAAACAAAGTCTGTCCATCACTCATTCAAGTGAAAATAAGTGCAAATATTAAGAGAAGAAAATACTAAATATAAAGATTAAGATGTGTTTTTGCATACACACTCATGTACACACAATGATATATACACCTAGGGAAGTTATAAAGGTAAGCAGTCATTCAAACACTAGAAAGATCTATAATCAAATGTTGGAATGAGAAAATATGAAATCTTTGGGTGGAAGAGGAGGAATTTTTCCTAGCTAGAGGAAAAAGAAGATTGAATTTGTAGTAAAACAAATCTTGAAGGCAAGTGGCAATGTTTGTGTAAACAGGGAATTCTTGAACAATGTTGATTAACAGCATTTTGATCAGACATAAAGATCTATGCTGCCTAGGATATTTGCCATAAAATGACACTACCAATGAAAATTTGACATCTCATTAAATAGATTAAATTGCATCAAGTCCAACAACAAAAACACATATTTCAAAAGACATTTCTTTCTTAGCCACTTACTCGTTATCAATCATAAATATGAATTCAAAATATTGAAGATCCGATTACAGTGGTGAAAATGCTGGAGCTTTAATGATTTGGATGGTGATCCTAATGTAAAATTCTGCAGAAGGCAAGGTAGAAAATCAGCGTTGAGTTGAATGTCAAATGTGCATGCTAATTTCCATTTATGTACAAATACCTGATGAAATTCATCCAACACAGCTGGATCCATTTTCATCTTTAATGAAAAGCAAAGATCACTCAAAGGAAGTGAAAACAGGAATTAAAAAATTATAGTATTTTTTTGATGAACACTCACAAGAACCCAAGGTTTTCATATTACTATAGTTTCTGTTTCACTTGTTTGCTCTTTTGTTTCTCTTTCGTTGTTGTTTGTTTTTATTGTCATCTGTGACTGTCATGACTCTTAGAGTGAAACTCCAAAAACGACAGAAGGGAATACTATAAAATTTAAATTTGCCTCCCAGTCCCCAAACCAGGGTATATCATCGGTTCCCCTCCTCAAAGGCAATAGCTCACATCAATTCTGTAGATAAACTCCCAAAAATGTTATGTGCATTTTATACCAGTTAGTAATTGAATTCAGCTACATACAACAGTTATTTAGAAGGCAGAGGTTTATTTTTCTCTCATCTGGAGGGATCTGAAGACAGGTACTGCAGACCCATAATGGTGACTCCATCATCATCATAGACTCTGGCTCTTTTAATCTCTCTTCCTCATCAGTCTTGGGACACAGTTTTCATTCTTAAAGTCTCTTCGTGATCAGAATATGGTGGCTAGATTGAAGTCTATCGCACCAATATTCCAGCCAAGAAGAAGGAAGAACAAAAGGGTATGCCTCCATGAAGTCAGCTCCCTTTAAAGAGCTTTCCTGAAAGCCCCACACCACATCTAATTGACTAGCCCTGTCTGAGGGAGTAAATTTTAAAATGGGTAGTTTGCCACTCCCAAATATAGACGTTCTGTTGGAAACAAAATTAAAAAGGAAGAATGGATGATGAATAGGCAACTAGCAATCTGTCACAATGTATAAAACGATATGCACGTGTGTTCCTTTCCCCACGTTTTTAAACAAATGGTGGCATACTACATATAGTCACATTGCCTTTGACTCTATTCACCACATTCATTAGATTATATTGGGACCAAAGCCCGAGGACCAAACCTGCAGATGACTCCTCTTAAACACAAGTTCTGCCCAACTCCAGATGCTAATAACACAATTGCTACCTGAACCCCTTGCTGCTCGAAGACCAGCACCAGCCATGTCACTGGGAGCGTGCTAGAAATGCAGAATCCAGGCCCCACCTGAAACCTAGTAAATCAGAATTTTCAATTTAGCAAGATCCCAGATAATGAGCACGAGCATTTGAGTTTGAGAAGAAGTGCACCCCTAGTCCTTCTAAGGTCTTAGCTTAGGGACAGCCAAGCCCGGTTGTCTATTTGGAGCCATCTCCCAAGCAGCTGTCAGCGTGAGGAAGTATTTTTGTGCCCTAAGATGTGTTCTGTGAGAACCCTGGTGTGAACAAGGGCCAGTGTGAGCATCAAGCTGTATGGTCAGTCACTAATCTGTTCTTAATCGTGCCTTCAGTCAGCTGTTCTGTTCCTTCTGCCCTAATTTCTTGGGCTGCATTTCTTCCTCCTATCCTCACCCCCTCTCTCCTACACTGGAAGGAGGGTAGCTTTGCACTCCAGCTGTCTCTCTCCCTGGTTTCTATGGTACCTTAACTCACAGAGCTGTCCTTACCTCCAGTTTCCTTAACTCTTCTTAAATGGACCTCCCTTCTTAAATAATCTTTAAAACCAAGAACTCTGAGCATGTGTCACCACCCTAACATCTGGACCTGGCTTCCTTTGATTTTCTAAGTCAGGACATCCTGACCACAGCCAGGATCAGAGCTGACTTGAACACCATCCTGGAGTTTGTTTTGGAGTCGATCCTTCCTTCCCAGATCCCAGGCAGATCTTTCCCACCCTAAGGTTGTGCCAAGCCTGGATTGTTCCTGCTTGTTCTCTTTTACCTGGGTGGAAATCCACATAACGCCAACATAGGACCATCCTGCTCATGTCAAAAAGGGACATGTTGAGCCCCACCATTGACCTAGAGTCTTGTAGTCCACTGTTACCATAGCAAGAATCACTTCTAGGTGCTGCGGCCAAGCTGAAATACAAAAGTAGAATAAGTGGTCCGAGAGGGATAGACCGACAGGTGGGAGCCTGGCAGAACCTAACACAGTCTAGTTGGAACATAGTGTCAATACTTTGTGAATTTGGATGGATAAAACAGCCATTACATTTGACAAAATGCAGGCTGTTAACCTTTAAAAGAGCAATCTCAGCAGAAAAGGAGGGCCAGAAGCCAATTTGCCATGAATTAAGGAAGGAAGGAAAAGCAGAGGAAAGGAGGCAGCTGATCACACATTCATTTCAGACATTTGTGAGCAGAAGGAAGAAGCTGTGAGACATAACAGAATCCAGTGACATCTTTATAAGATAAGAGGGAATTAAACATTTTTGAAGGCAGAAGGAAAAGAGTCTGTGAAAAAGAGATATTTAGAGACAAACTCAAAAGAGCAAAAGAAAAATCTTTGAACATCAAGATAAGGAAAAAACATTAAAGAAAGAAGGATTATCTTTAAAAGGGAAAGACTCTTTATCCTCAGACACATTAAGAAAGAATGAAGAAATAAATGTAGAGAGAAAGTACAGTAAGGTATTCTGTGGATATATAATTCACAATAGGCTTTCAGTCAACAAAGTCATAGGTAAGGATAAGGAATGTTTGTGTTGGATTTGGGACTTTCATAGAGTTAAAGATCTTTATTATAAGAAAAGCTTATAAAATAACCTATTGATATATTCTCTTCATTTGAAGACATGACAAATGATGAATGAATAAGGTAACCTGATTTGCCAAGATCGGTTTAAAGAAATGTAGTGGCTGTCAGGGTTTGATCATATCTAGAAGATCATAAGTGAGAGATGAAGACAGAATTTGCCAAGTATCAGAAATGAAGCTAAAGTGAAAGTTGAGGCCAATGGTAAGCTTACGAATAGAGATGAAGGCCAACCTTGAAGCTAAAAAAGTTCAATTTAATTTGTTGATTATAGGGCCTGAGTATTATACTTCTGTTCTACCTTATGACCCAAGAGCAAAGGCAAAGAAATGAGCAGCAAGAGTGATACAGGGTTCGGACTTAGTGTGGTCCATCAATGAGCAAGAATGAATGGGAGCCTAGGGTTGTAGGGAGGGCATGGCACCTCAGTCAGTGGTGAATCTCTACTAGAACCAAATTCTTGCCTCCTTAGATCTTGCCCAATGAATGTGAAGACAGTTTGAATTGTGTCAAAGTCATAGGTCTTTGTAAACTGAAGACTTATTATTGAGTCCTAATTCCACTACTAACTAGCTATGTAATCAGAAACAAGTTGTTCTGATCCTTGGTTTCCTCATCTGCGAAAGAGAGATAATAATACTCACTTAACAAATATGTTGTGAAAAGCAAATTACCCAGAATTTAACCCTAAATAACTAGCCTGACATAAATACTCAAAATGTTGCTACAAATGGTTGTATACATAAATCTCTTTTTCTAATGAGATATAAACATACATCATAATGCACTAAGGGGATATAATCTCTCTCAAAGTATCAAATTATTACTATAAAAAAAAACAAATTGAATATATGCCAATTAAGATCTTCTTTAAATTCTCTATAATGAATCAGAGTATTCTCTCAACTCAGTATCCACCATGTAGAAAAGTAGAAAATTATCCAACTTGGTAGGCAACAGACACTTTCTGCCAATGATTCTAAGGAGGAGAGCCTTGGGCCACCTTGGCTACCGTTTTTAGAGATGCCATATTTATAAAGCTCATTGAACACCATTCTCTCCCACTGAGTTTACATGGCACCAAAACTCCTTTCCTCACAGAGCCCCCCCAGTCAGGGCAGAGCAAGGAGTCCCGGCTCCAACCAGCACTGAGCCCACACTCTTGCCATCCTCTTGCATTGTCCAGGCAGCAGGACGGTTTGGGTCTGATAACTTCTAACTTGGAACTGAAACGAGAAACTAATAGTCGGACCATTGTCAGCTTTTTCCACTTTTCAACACCTGAATTAGAAGCAGAGGTGACACTTATTTTTACTCACACCACATAAAATATAACCTATTTTTATTTGGGATTTGTATGGGTCGAGGATATCTACAAAGATTTTAATTAAAGTCTAAGTTAGATCTTTAAGATGTCTCTAACTTTCACTGGTCCCTAAAGTAAAATATTCAACCCCCCCAAAAAAAATTAATTGAGAAAAAAGTGGTTGAGCTTCTTTTCATCAGCCTGACCCTCCTGAGCCAGCTCGAATATCTTGGCTGAGTAAGGCTCCCACCCCAGAATTCCTTCTGGAGATCCTTTCTACAATTTCATTAGGTGTGAACATCCTTCAGTCTGATGGAGATTGGCAACCGGGCCTGAGATGTCTACCTGGAAAAGGCTAACTTGGTTAGGTTGCAGAGAGCAGGAGACACATGGCTACCTCCGCACTGAAGTGTACGGCTCTGTTGGAGATATTTAGATTGTAACAGTTTTGCTGTGACTCGTACAACCCAGAGCTCATCTCCATCTTCCACGAGTCACACACCTGGCTTGCATCAACGGCAGAGAACCCAGATTGCTACCAAGGTGGTTCTTTAAGTTTCTTTCCTGGACCTGGCCAACTGTCCCCATTTTCCAAAAAAAAAAAAACAAAAAACTGAATTATGCAATTATAGAGCAGAAAACATAGCACCATCCCAAAATGGAATCAATGATTAAATTTATTATATAAGGACTATAAGTAAGAAAGATGATAAAACCCCTGGAAGTCAACACAGACTCTGAGAGTAAGTCATAGTAAATTAACCTCACTTTATTTTTGTTGTGATTAGTAGACTGTGCTTAGATCCAAATCCACGGTGCACTTGAATTTCAACAAAGCCTTTAACAATCATTTAAACTCCAATAATAATGAATGTGCCTGGATCCAGAAAGACACTAGTATTTGAAAGGAAATATCACAGCCATAAAGTTCTGGCATCATGCCAAAGCTATCTTTGAGAAGGAGCACTCAGTGTGAGTGTCCTTAGTGAAATGCTCCTGCTTTTTACTGATTGCAACATATTATTAGGAATAAAGATGGTTGTTGCCCATTGGATTGAAAAATCATCCAATAAAATCAAAGGTAAAATCTAAAAACTCCAGATTCTTAGACACAAGTATTCTGGAGCTATTTCATGCTTTTGCCTCAAATTTTGTACTTCTCATGCTATTAAAATTTTAAGCCATCATTTAAAAAGTATGCAGTATGACTCCGGCCAAGATGGAGGCATAGGTAGACACACTGTGCCTCCTCGCACAACCAAAAGAAGGACAACAACAAATTTTAAAACAAAAAACAACCAGAACTGACAGAAAATCGAACTGTATGGAAGTCCGACAACCAAGGAACTAAAGAAGAAACTTTCATCCAGACCGGTAGGAGGGGTGAGCCAGGCCAGGCGGCAGGGCTGCGGCTGGCGGATCGGGGAAAGGTGTGGCCAGGAGAGGTGGCAGCTTCGGACCGGGCTTCCCACTCCCTGGTGCGGATAAACTGGGAGGAACAACTGGGGAGCAAGACAGACTCCGCAACCCAGAGTTCCAGCGCGGGGAAAACAAAGCCTCAAAGCCTCTGATTGAAAGCTCCTGTCGGGGCGGAGGCAGCGGCAGAGGGAGAAACTCCCGGACTCACAGTAGAGTGCGTTGGAGAAAACCGGCAGAGTGTGGAGCAAGCGCCATTGTTCCCTCTCGGTACCCTCCCCAACGAACAGCGTCACTACGCAGCAGCAGCGTGGGTTGCCCCGCCCTGGTGAACACCTAAGGCTCCACCCCTTACTACGTAACAGGCACGCCAAGACAACAAAAATGGCCCAAATGAAAGAACAGATCAAAGCTCCAGAAAAAATACAACTAAGTGACCAAGAGATAGCCAACCTATCAGATGCACAGTTCAAAACACTGGTAATCAAGATGTTCACAGACTTGGTTGAATTTGGTCACAAATTAGATAAACAAATGAAGGCGACAATAAGGGAAATGAAAGAAAATGTACAGCGAACCAACAGGGATGGGAAGAAAAACGGGACTCAAATCAATGGTGTGGTCCAGAAGAAAGAAGGAAACATTGAAGTACAACACAATGAAGAAACAAGAATTCAGAAAAATGAGGAGAGGCTTAGGAACCTCCAGGATGTCTTTAAATGTTCCAATATCCGAATCATAGGGGTGCCAGAAGGAGAAGAAGAAGAGAAAGAAATTGAAAACTTATTTGAACAAATAATGAAGGAGAACTTCCCCACTCTGGTAAAGGAAATAGACTTCCAAGGAGTCCAGGAAGCTCAGAGAGTCCCAAAGAAGTTGGACCCAAGGAGGAACACACCAAGGCACATCATAATTACATTACCCAAAATGAAAGATAAAGAGAGAATCTTAAAAGCAGCAAGAGAAAAGGAGACAAAGGAGTGCCCATCAGACTGTCAGCTGATTTCTCAAAAGAAACCTTACAGGCAAGAAGGGGCTGGCAAGAAGTATTCCAAGTCATGAAAGGCAAGGACCTACATCCAAAATTACTCTATCCAGCCAAGCTATCATTTAGAATGGAA
>VMDR010032098.1:0-11819 GCA_007922815.1 Macrotus californicus
TGTTGCTGCTTATGTAATGTTTTTAGGCGGAGGAGTGACATATGATTTCTTCTTTGGCAGTTAATTTACATTTCTAGCTTTATTTTGTTATTTTCTTAGGCTAATACTGAAATGCATTTTTAGGTTCTAGCAGATGCCCTGTGGGTGGTGGCAAGAGGCAGCGCAAGTTATAGTGTGTGTGGGGGTGGGAGGGGTAACAACGCCTGCAATTTTTAATTAGCTCTTGATAATCAAGAGGTTATTATTTACATATTTTAAAATTGAGTACGACAGAGCTTTATGACTTTAAAAAAAAGAAAACTATGTCTCTAAGAGCCACAGTTAAAAGCTCTCCTATAAAGACCTTCTTGAATTCTAATCCATTGTTGCCAGCCCCTTGTCTTAGATTTGGGAAGAAAACTCTCCTGTGCATCAGTATGGGTTCTGAGCTTCAACCCAGTCTCAGGAAGGTCCTATATTTGCACAGTGCTTTGGCTTCCCAAAACCCAGGCATGCGGAAAGCTATAGAAAAAGAGTTAGCCTGCTAGTCAGATCTGAGAAATAGCCCTCTGATAGCAACTTCCAGACCAAGACAGTTACAAGATAGAATTTGGTACAGGCCTGTTCTGCCAAAAATATAGAGAGAAGGAAGATAAGATTCCATTTTCACCAGTGGGATAAAAGGAAAAAGGAAAAAAGAAACCAACCTCTACTTCATTTTTACCATCTTAAACAAATAGAAAATGCTTGGTAGAAAAGCCAAGGACAATGGTTTCCAGCCCCGGGAATGAAATGAAGCAATTTTTAATGGCACCTCAAGCTGAGCACCACATTAATGATACTAATTAATTAATAATGGTGATAATGACTATAACATTTTTATTAAAATGCAAACGCAATCTCTAGAAAAAAAGAGATGTTATCTTCTTAGTGAGGCGGATTTTTTTTATTTTTTTAACTAATCAACACTCTGCCAAGGAAAGGGGAATATTCTGCCAGAATTTAAACTGGAAAAAGAAAAGTCCTCAGGCAAGTTTATATAAAACTCAAGAAAAGTGATATGTAATATATTAAATATACTGAAATAAGCAAAGTGTGAATATCTAACCACTTGACAATTTTAGTTTAGCAGGGAGCTGTGAGAGCTCAGCTCACTCTCACAGGATGGAAAGTCTGAGCCCTGGTTGGCAGGACCAGCGCTGTCCTGGCTCTGTCTTCACTCAGGAGACTGGCAAACAGAACACGGCACCAACATGGCACCAAGCTGCAGGCCAAGCCGAGCGTTTGCCAAAGGCTGACCGTGTCCCACAATCCACGTGGCTGCGAACTTGGACACTGAACACACTGCACGCCCTGCTTCCTGCACCATCTAGCACCATCACCTAAGAAGCCGGCAGGCACCCAATGACAAGCCAGAACCATTTTGTTGTGTCCTGGGAGGGGGCCAGGCTCTCCTATGGAGACAGTTCCCTGAGTCCACCCAAAAGCAGAGATGAATGCAAACACTAACTGTTCAGAGGACTGAACGAGTGAAAACAGCAGTGGAGTCACACAGCTACTGAGGAAGGGACCCAGAGAGGCAAAATCGAAAAAAAGCAAAACGTCAGGGTGGGGGCACTCCACTGCCACCCAGAGGGACTCCTGCCTTCACTTCAGCCAAAGGAGGTTCTCGTGTCCTTGGAAAGGTTATTCTTCCTCTTGGGCCTCAGTTTCCATCTCTGTTTGAAACGCTATTCTTTGAGATTGATAGAAAATTGATTCTATACCCCCCAATCCTGTATCCTATTAGAAGTCCAGAGCATTTTCCCCAATATTTCTGGGCGTAAAGATAACACACCATTCTCTGCCCTTGTGCAGTTTACTGTTTGGGAGGGAGAAACTGAAGAGAAGAGATTTCCCAGCCAAGTCATGTTCTAAGAGAATATTCCAGAGAGCTAAAGAAAGATGGCAAGCAGCAAAATTGAGTGGGTGATGGCATTGCAAACTGCAGGGGAATGATGCCTTTGTCTACAGTATTGAAAGAGATTTTAAGACCTAATATTTATTAAATGTTTACTACCCACCTGGCCCTGTACTGAGAATTGTATATGCTTGATTTTACTTAATCCTCACTCAGTTCTATGAGATAGGTGTTATTGTCATCACCCACATTTTGTAGATGAGGAAACAGCCTCAGAGACACTAGGGAATATGCCAAAAGGCAAAAGTTCATAAGCGCCAGGGCTGGCACCCAACCCAAGTCTCTGCTCCAAAACCCACGCTCCCTCTCATCCCATGGCACTGCGTTCCCATTGCAGACAAGGCCAGGCACACAGTCGGGCACTTAAAAATACAACATGCAGACACAGACAAGTGGACAGGTCTGTTCTTTTCGGCCATGTTAAAGGTAGCATGTATCTACCATAAACACTGCCTAAATGCAGAAAGTTACTTGATTCTTGAAAACAATTACAGTTAACCTTCAAACAATGTGAGGGTTAAGGGTGCCAACCCCTGTGCTTTTGAAAATCCACATATAACTTTTGACTTCCCCCAAACTTCAGTTGTTCCTTGGTATCTACGGGGGATTGGTTCCAGGACCCCTGAAGATAAGCAGCTCCACACAGATGCTCAAGTCTCTTGTATAAAATGGCTTCGACCAATGCATACAGTTGGCCCTCCGCATCGGCGGACCCCCCAACCACAGATTTAAAATACTGTACTGTTTTCAGTCCATGGTTGGTTGATTCCACTGATGCGAAAACCAAAAATACAGGGGGCAGATTGCATATTTATTGAGAAAAAAGTCGGCATTTATGTGGACCACCACAGTTCAAACCCGTGCTGAGCAAGGGTCAATAGTATTATAGTCGGGCAGGCAGTGCTTGAAGACCCGGGTAAAGCAGCAGATTCAAGAACCTCCAAGTATGATAAGAATATCAGGGGGACACTTTGTAAAGTATATGATTGTCTAAGCACTATCTGTACACCTGAAACTAATACAAAAAAAGACTTTTCTTTCATCATAGCCATACACAAAAATGTTTCATAGGTCAATAGCTCTTTCCACCCAATAGCTTACTATTCCCCAAAATTCTTGTAAAGCCCTGTATATACTCATTCTTTTGAACTGCCCTAATGTCTCTTAGTAGTGTATAATTTAATAGAAACATCTAGAAGTTTTTTTCTCAATAGGTTTTTGGAAAACCTTAGAGTATTTCACCTTTTGTATTCATTTCATACTCAAGCCGAATGAAGCATAGAACAATTGAGTACATCCTGGATGTGCACTAAGGGACCAGGGACAGCAGCAGGGTGAGGATGCTGATTCTCAAACCTACATCTGCTCTGAGATTCAAGTCATAATTTGCAATCAGGCAGAAAAATTACAAGTGTCCTAGGAAGTGATTACTGCACAAGCAGATTCGTATCAGAGAACCTGAAATGCTTACACAGGCAATAACGCAAACACTCAGGGGAAATTCACACAGGCAGGCTCTTTTCCTGGTAAGCTCCGTAGGTTTGAAGGTGGGATGGGGGAGGGGGGAAGAAATGAGAGGGAAGAAAAGCTTTCTTAAAAGCGTTATTGACTGATGGAGAAGGCATTCATTTTGTCAGAGGCTTATGAAAACAGCTCAGGTCTAATGTCACATGAAATGTGACTTGACTTTTGCACACACATTAGTCTTAGGAAAGCAGATACTTTTACTCCTAAGGTTTTCATTTAAGCAGTGCCCCTTGGTGTGGCTCAGAATCATGGCCAGCCTTGCAACACTGGGACCGAGCCTTGTGTCAGAGTGCTCTCTGCCTCATGCTATCTCCTTCCAATCTGGCCACAATGTGCCCTCCTGGGTGGGACCACACGGGCCCAGCTTAAAGTGTGACCAGCCATGCTCCTGGGTGCTTCTCATGCCAGGCCATGCCTCTGTCGTTATGTGGCTTCCTGACTTGTATCTGGGCTAATTAAACTGAGATAACAGACACTCATTAAACTGTGTACAGACACTGGACCCACTGGTGTGCGTGTTTAACCACATCTGGATTGTGTATATAAGAAAGGTGAGGGCAGGAAAATATTTTAATGGTGAAGAGGGGGTTACTTTATATTATATATGATATATATTATAAATATGTATAATTATATACATTATGCATTTCTATGTATACTATTTACTTACATTTATTGTTACTAATTTTTTACAACTAAAATATGTCCATGTATTCTTATGTAATTTAAAATGCATTTTTAAAAGGTTGAATGTCACATTCATAATAGAAGTTCTAAAAAACAGTATGAATAGGTTAATTTAAAAAACATCTTAGGATACACTGATATAACTACTCTATTTTAGACCATCTATAATCATACACACATACACAAAATTCAGTGTATTTACTCTTTTTAACTGCCTTCTGCCTTTTCACTTAATCGTGAACATCTATTATACATATTATTTTTTAAGGTGGAAGAGTATTCTATTACCAACCACCATTGTCAATTCCAAAGTTTTCTAATGTATACATGGGAGATAATAATTCTTGTCCATCCATTTGCGTTTTCGAAGGTATTCTATGCCTATTGCCAAGTTGCCTCCCAGGAAAATTGTGCCAATTCGCCCTCCATCCCGGAGGGTCTGAGAGCCCGTTTGCCTGTGTTCTAGCCTCTGCTGGTATTGTCATTCATTTTAATCTTCACCAATTTCATAGGCAGAAATAAAATGACATCATGTTTTTATTTGATAAGCAAATATAATGAGGTGACTATTATTTTATTTAAATAAATTATTAGGGAAACTAAATACTTTTTGTTTTTGAAAATTTGTGTTTCTTCTTTGGGAATTAGCAATTCACATTCCCATTTATTTTTCTATTGGACTGTTTATCCTTTCTAATTTAGTTGTAAAAGTTCTTCATGCATTAAGAAAACCAGTTATTTGTCTTTTCATAATGTTGTAAAAGCCTCTCAGTTTTAATTTTCTCAATCTTGTTTATGGTGTTTTTTACATACTGAAGTTTTAATTTGACCTAAGTCAAACCTGTCATTCTTTTCTTTATGGTTTGTACCATTGGTGACATTTGCTACACTATTGATTCTTCTAGCTATATGAGTTAATAGATAACCTAAGTCGGTTCAGATGCCAGGATGAGCTCTAGGTATGCTCAATAACTGGTAGAAGAAGACATGAGATTTCCGCTAGAATTGGAACGAAAATCCTGAGTGTTAAGAGACTCAGGAATATTCAAAGAAACATACACAGTTTTATGCATATAGTTTTACTGCAGAAAAGCTTTATAATATAGCCCTTAAATGTTACTGAAAATCTATGTGGGCAAATGTATTTTCTAAAGATAGCCACAATAATATCTCCCCTCCCACTGGTCCTTTTTAACATGTGACTTTGACCCTCCTTCCCTGGAGAAGTGGGACCCGTGCTCCCTCCCCTGGACTGGGACCCTGTAGGAGAAAGTGATGCAGTGTGGCTGATCATTATCAAACGGCAACACAGCTCCCTCCTGGCTCTCTTGGGACACTTGCCTTTGAATCCCTGGTCATCCAGATAAGAGTCTGAGGCTCTGAAGCCAGCTTGAGAGAGAAACCCCAAACAAGCCCAGGAGGGGAGACCACATGTAAGAGCCAAAGTACATCCCCACGAAGGGAGAGATGCACAGCCAGCCTCCAGCTGCATCAGTTTGCCCTCCACCCCAGCTGGTCCAGCCCTATCTCCTTCCAAATCAGAGAGTCTAACAAGAGATATAAAAACTGTAACTGTCAGTGCCCCTCCCATACCTCCTGGCCCTTCCTACTTCAGAGCACACGAACTTCACTTCCAGCTATCAGCATCTGCATTTCCTAGCTGAAGGGGCTTTCTCTACGTGTCCCTGAAAAGCCCATTCTATGTGTCTACTCAGTAGGCCCAAAGTGCCAAAGAATCCATCCCCTCTTCCCACTGAGAGCAGCCCTCATCCAAAGGATACTCCTGCACATGATATAGAGATATCCAGGGCCTTCGCCCTCAGCCAAGATCACTCTGCTTGCATGTTCTAAACTGGTTCTCAGGTTCTCCAGAGAGATCTCATTCCTGTTACCCACAGTGACAACTTACTTCATAAAGATGCCTTTGTTTTCCACCTTCCTTTTTCTGTCTCACTTCCCTACTCTCCTGACATTTGTTTTTTTTTGTTTTATCTAGCGTTATCTCCCAACCAAACTATATGCACTTCAAATCTTTGTCTCAGGGTCTGTTTTTTAGGGCACCCAAAACAAATTTTTAAATGGACAGGAAGCTTTGGCCAGGTAGCTCAATTGGTTAGAGCATCATCCCAATATGCCAAGGTTGCAGGTTTGCTCTCCATTCAGGGCACATACAAGGGTCAACTAAAAAATGAGTAAGTAAGTGGAACAACAAATCAGTGTTTCTCTGTCTGTCTGTCTGTCTGTCTCTCTCTCTCTCCCACCTTTCCCCTCTGTCTCTAAAATCAATCAATAAAAAAATAAAATGGACAGGAAATTATCATGCAGTATGATAGAGGAAATATCTGATACTGAGATAACATATAAGAAGGGACCCTGACCCAGCCCAGGGGGTCAGAGAAGGCTTCCTGTGGAAGACGGTGGACTGAGTGGGGTCTGAAGGGCACATAGGAATAGGGGGAGATGAGGCAGACTCAGTATGGAGGAAATTCTAGACAGAGGGATCAGCACGACAAAGTCCTGGAAGCAAGAACAAATAGGCTATATTCAAGGAAATGGAAAATGTTTAGTGTGGCTGAGACATGGACCAGGAATGGTACAGAGATGAGTGATGAAGCGGGAGAGGCAAGAAATGAATAGATTATGATGGACCTTGTTTATCAGGCTGAGAAATATAGAAACACATGCCTAGTTTCAGCAGAAACTTTAATCATTAGCATTTCCAGGCTTTACTAGTATTTAGATAATAATGTGGGACTTGGATAGTCTAAGCATTTTCTTACATTTTTTTCTTTAAAACCAATTCCATCCACCTTGCTCTACCCTTCCTTATGTTACTTTTTCTCCTTGCACCAGGAGCTGTGCCCTTGTCTTTAAGCCCCTGGTTTAAAGCTAAGCTTCTAAGTGTAGGGATTATGTCCCTTCTCCTTTGTATCCTCCACAGTGCCTTGAACAAAGCACTGGTCACGGTAAATGCTACTGCATCTTGGTGTCTGAACTTGCCCATCCCTTTCCTCCCTCTCTCTTTCTCTTTCCCTTCCTCCACCCTCCCCACTCAGAACTTTTTTGCAGTCAACCCACATATATGAATCACAGTAGCATCTCCCAAAAGGGAACCCCCTCAAAAGCCAGCTGGTCCAGCCTCATTCCATTAGCATTGCTGAGTGGGAAGGTCCCCATTACACAACCATAACACAGCCTGGTGCACGCCGAGCGTTACTCTTTCATCCCTCCACATCCTCCAAGTCCTCTTCTTTTCTATTATCTTCCATCATCTTGTTTTCGTTTTCCTTGACTCTTTGCCTTCAAATCCCACTTACTGTCAAGAGTGTGTACCTTGGCTTCCAGAGTGAAAGTAAGTAGTTGTCTCATTTATGAGACACTGAGAAACATGCCCTCCTCCTGTGCTTAGAGAAAAGGCTTAGTTCAAGATAGAGAGGAATGCAGAGTTTAGAGCGTGAGTAATAGAGGTCCTTTAGATTAGGGTTGGACAAACTTTCTCAGTAAAGGATCAGATAGTAAATATTTTGGGCTTTGTGGGCCCTAAGGTCTCTGTTGCAGCTACTCAGCTCTGCCTTGTAGTGGGAAAGCAGTCACAGCCAATACCTAAATCAGTGCCATGGCTGTATGCTGGCACAACTTGACTTACAACAACAGCCAGTGGGCTCATTGGCCCACAGGCCATAGTTGGTCAACCCCCACTTTAGACCAACTCTCTCATACAAATGAGGACACTGAACCCCGGAGGTGATGTGTCCCAGTTTACTCTGACAGTTAATGGTAGTGCTGGGGTGAGGACTTGGGATTCCTAACCCTCTAGTTCTTAAGACTTGAGTCCTGCTTTTTCCACTTTGATTTGTTTATCTAACCAACACTCAGCCCCAGCCAGTTTTTCCCATCACGCAGTTTGCTAGATCCTAACGACCAGGAACAAAAGACATATCAAAACTTTGAAGGTTGTGGACACTTTCCCAAGTGTCCTATCATTTCTAATAGAATCTATGTCTACTTTTGGAGTGGTCAGCCTCCACCTCCAGTGGATGGTGTGTGTGTGTGTGTGTGTGTGTGTGTGTGTGTGTGTGTGTGTGTGTGTGTGTGTGTGTCTCAATGTATAGAAACATGACCAGTTACAAATAGACAAGAATATTGGCAAATGGTCAGATGGGACTGGCCCCAATTAAAGAAACCTATTCTAGGTTGCTTATACAGAATTGCAGTGTCTAAATTTTTAGAAAGAAGCTTTTAAATAATGCAAATACGAAGAGACTGAAGATGAAGGGCCTGGTCAACAAGACAATGAGACCTAGCTGAATGACTGGTAGGACATTCCAGACGGCTGAGTGTGATTGTTAATGACTGTAGAAGGCGAGACGGACAACAGAGCTAGTTCCCACAAGAGGACTGTTTTACCTCACATCTTAACCAAAATAGGCCCAGTGACTCGAATGATCTTAGAAGTGTTCTCAGTTATGGATCAACTGACCTGTCCTTTTAAACATAGGTGCTTGAAGCTGTTTCTTCAGAATGCAAAAGAAGGAGGCAGAACATTCTTCAAGGCTTATGTAAAGGCATTGCTGGCCATTCCATGACTGGGAAACTGTGACAGCTGATGGCCCAGTTTGATAGGACAGCAATGAGTAATGAATAAAATTCTTTTCTCCCTTGGCTTGTTCCAGCTGTCAGACCATTTCCAGCTCTCACGAACAGTGACTGTAAATGTGCAGCCACGGACAAGGTTTACTGGTACGCACTGGTGGCTTCTTCTGCTTCCCATCGGCCATTTCAGCCCTCTTCCCAAAACAGGCCCGATCAACTTTGGTAGGGTCATCTTCAGAATGGCTCCACAGCATTCAAAAGTATTAATTAATTAAAAAAAAAACACAAAATTATACCTGGAGGGACCATAATTATTCTAATGACAACTTAGGAACCATAGGAGACAACCTTCCTGATCATTAACTTCTTTAACTTCGGCAGCTGGTACAGTGAAAAGAAGAGAATGTCCTTCCCTGACTCTTTGCTTCAACCACTTTTTGAAATTTAATTCTCAGCACCAAAAATATTTCGCCAAAATATACCTTTGGTCAGGACAGTATAACTGACCAAATGTAACAAATGTATTCTTAAAAGTGAGGGATTTAGACCAATGTCCCCCTCTAATCCAGGTCACCTGCCCAGATTTGTGCTAGCAACTGTTGCACATTTAAACCTTATGTTTACATTCATATACACTTAATAAAGATAAAGCTAAATTCCCTGATGTTACAGCAGCAGAGATACTCCCACCCCCACCTATCTCCCTGTAGTTTTCCTCAAATAGTCCCAGAACTTACTGGGCAACCAGTAGAAGTCTAGTGAAGAAATCAAGAAAAGTGTGACCGAAAAAGAAGTCAGTCCACTCACTATGCACGAATCCAGAGCGCAGTATCTTTCATATGTCCCTAAAACGTCTCCGTGAAACAGGGAATTTTTTTCTCCAAGCCATCAGAAGCTGCTGATTACAACATCTCACATAATATAGTCAGGGAGGAAAACTATTTCCTGAGAGCCTGTGATGCCAGGCATTGTGATTAGATTATTGCACTCGGTTCTCATCACTTCCCTGGGAGATAATTGTTATCTGTCTTACAGATGGTGAAATTGAAGCTGAAAGAGGTTAAGGATTTTGACCAAGGTCACAAACTAGTAAACTCTGGATTCCAGACCAGCGCCAGCCGACCCCGAGCTCCTCGTGCTCTCTGTACTGTGACCGGCCTTCCTACTCTGACGTGGCAGAGGAAGGAAATGCCTCCCGCACATTGAGATTACCACTGTGCTTGTGTTAAGAGGGAAGGAAAAGATCAAATTTACTATTTTGAAAACAAAGTGTTAGTCCCATTTCAAAGTTATAGACACCAAAAGCCAGGGGATTACAGTTCTACCAGGAGTCCCAGGTGACACCAACAAATGACTTGAGAACACTCAAGTGTTTTAAAAGTCTTTAGCTCTCTTCACAACTCTCAAGTTTCCAACTTACTTTTTGTCCAGTGCATCACCTTCACTTTGACACTTTGGAGAGATCTGATGTGCACAACAGACTTTGAGGGTTTGAGAATAAGGTAAGTGTGATGTTCAATGAGAGGACTCCAAGTTGGTGCCTCATAAGAAGGGTGTGAATGCCTTTGTAAATATTAATGAAATGTAAAATATTTACTAGAACATAGTGATCAGTAATGTAGTTTTTATTAGTGGGCAATCATAAATAATATTTTTATTAGTAGCGAGAAATTTCTTTTCCTTTTTATTTAAACTGGAACACTTTGGAATGCTGGTCTTCCAAATTTGTGTTACTTTGTGTGGGGAATAAAATGGCTTCACTATTATTGTTTTTATGCAATTTATTGGAACGCACACGTTGATTTTATGTATAACTAGCTACAAAGTCCTTTTGTTCTTGCCTTTATGAGACACTGATCATGCCTGCGGTTTAATGGGCTAAACACTATTATTGTTTTGAATTAGCTGGTAGCATATATAGCTCAAAATAAGCCTTGTATTGAATCCTCTATTTTACTTTGAGCAGAGATAACAAGATGCTAGTATATAAATAATGATAGTGAGAAATACCACTGGAATTTTAAAGCAAAGACACTCTACTACAAATGAAAACTAGTTCATCAAACTGCTTTGCATAGGTCAAACTCCCAAACTGCCTGGATCTGACTAGCTGTTGGGCATTGCATAGACAAAACCTAAGTCTACTGCCTTGTTAGGAAGAAAGAACAAACACAATCCAATTATCTAAGTTCTTCTCTATGTAATAATGCCATATTCCCAGTTTTATAGTGAGGATTAAATAATGCAATGGATATAAAATGCCAGGGAGTTCGAATCAGCAGCCACTGAAATGGCTGTGGCTGCAGCAGTCACTACTATTTCTACCAGTATGACCATCCCCTCACAGCCTCCATTCAGCCACGTTATCAACCTGTCAATACAGTGCCTGCAGTGATGCAGGTTCCTGAGGAGGACATCATCGGGAAAGACAGAACTGTTCTCTGAAAGGGGCCATAGGCCAGAAAACCTCTCAACAAAACACAAGCACTGCAATTCTTTCTGTCTTAAATTTGCAGTGGTCAGAACTTTCCAATTCCATTCTCCAGTTACCAGTCCCTGAACAAATGAGAGAACAGTTGCAAAACCCCAAGAAACATACTTTGGGAACTCAGAAACACAAACTGTTTCTCCTAAACCTAAATTGAATAAGAAACTGTGATGCGACTCATTTCCAAATGAAGGGTCTATGAATCACGCACAGACATAAGTTGTTTGCTTTGAAGGTAAAGACCCTTGAGGTAGTATCCATCTGACAATAAAGTACTTCCAGGGTTTTTCCAAAGATTTTGTCCTCAATCTAGGTCAGCAGCTCATCACTGAATACAGAAACTTAACTGAAAAGTGGACTCCTGGGCCGGTTAGGATCTTTGAAAGGCTAGCCATATGATGTTGGAATGAAGGCATGACTTTGGTTCATGTTCAAGCTGGTCCAGAGTGCATACTGGCCTTGCATCTGTCCATCTGTACTCAAATTCATCTTCCACCCACATCTCTTTAAAGAGACTGTCCAATCCATATATACTTCAGAAATTTCTCCTTCCTCTTTCATCTTCCCAGCTCCCATCCCTTGCCA
>VMDR010032099.1:0-11823 GCA_007922815.1 Macrotus californicus
AGCCCTAACAAATGGTGTGGTCAGCTCCATTTAAATGGATGACTAAACTGAGAACTGAAGTTAAATAATTTTCCCAGAGCGTAAATGGCAGGGTTGCAATTCAAACCCTGAACTGTTTAACTTTAAAACCGATCTTTAAAATGAAAAATGTCTGCTTATTCTCCCAAAGTTTTCTCAAAATTACTAACCCAGGATGGAATAAGAAAAACATTTACCATATATCTCAGTTTTCTTGTTTTTAGCCCCCAAATTCAAAGCCTTTTAAAACTGGTAAACTTCCTCTTTCTATAACCTATGACTCTTTTCATAACTAAATTCCTCAAAGCTTTGTGTTTAGTCTACTTGTAAGCAAATAGCTTTACCTACAACCTAAAAAGTAGAGTCATTTTAGGATAACTTAGAGTTCATCCAAGCAATAGTTGGTTTATCTTAATTTGCTTATTGGTTATGAGAATGAGAAGAGTAAATTTGTCACTTCCTCAAGGTCACTTTGAGCCAGAAACAGAATTCTAGTCTAAGCTCTGGTTGCTAAACCACATTTCCTCTGTGATGGTAAGCTGGTCACTCAGAAACAGAAAATAAGTAGAAAAAGTACAGGATATTTAAAATACTGTTCCTGCTGCTATCTCTTTGCCATATTGTCCATCAGTCTATTTTGCCATTTGCTCTTTTGTAGGTTCTACATTGCAGTCATGGGAAGAAACTGCAATAGTCTTGGCAGACAAGGAACAAAAGCCAACTTTATTCTTATTTCAAACATGAAAGAAATGTTTCATTTTGTTTTCTAATTAAAATATGGAATACAGCCTCACCCTGCCTGGTGTGACTCCGCTGGTTGGGCATTGTCCTTCTAAGCAAATGGTCACCGATTCATTTCCCATCAGAGCACATGTCTAGGTTGCAAGTTTAATCCTGGGGACAGGACGTGATCGACATTTCTCTCACTTCGATGTTTCTCTCTCTTTCTTCCTCCTTTCCCCTCTAAATAAATAAATAAAGTATGGGATATAGCCTCAAAAATTAAAATCCTTTTTAAAATTGTCTTGTTAAACCCATTTATACTATTTAAATTTTATTGATATAAACCATCATTTGATTGATAAATTTAAGGCATTTCACTGAGAAATGTACAGGCACCTGCACATATGGCATTTGACATGGTAGAGGGGTTTGTCTAAAGCAGTACAACCGATTTTTTTAACAGTATTTTCAGTTTCATTACAAACATGCACACACAACAAAGATTGTCATAAGTCAGTTCTTGGCCCTACTTGCATTCAGTACTTGCTCTTGAGCAGCTTTCTTTGCTATTACCCTGACAAGTTCATCATCGTTTCCTGCAGTCCCTCTTTGTCCTGCCAGAGTAGAGCGCTTCTGTGCATTTTCCCCATCTTTCAGGTCTACTTTCTGGCACATTTTCAAGGCCTGTTCCAAAAGCTTCTGTTCTTCTTTTGTCCAAGGGGTGAAATACATACATGGGCACTCAAGTCATTCTAAAGGTGTTGCATTGTCTGCTTGAGGCACCACTCCCTGTTCTTTTAAAAATTTATCATAAGCCTTTTTGTTTATGTCATTTTCTCAAAGAGGGGCGAGTGTTTGAAGACTCTTTCTTTGCTAATAACGTCTTTGGCAGTTCATGTAATTAGCAATAACTTCCCATCTTGAATTTGTTGCAGCAGGAAGAGGTTCACAACTTTCATTAATAACTGCATATCATATTGTGACCAATTTCCATCTTCGTCAGTTGACTTCTCAGATGCTTGTCACATATGTGCCTCAGCTTCCTCTTTCACTTTTCTAACTTTCACACGTCTTTCTATTTCTTTTTCCAGAGCAGCCCTTCCTACTTTTTTCGTGAATGATGTGTTTCATTCAAACACTGTGAACTTGCTAGTTCAATGTGATCACAAAGTTTTTTCCACTTCTATCATTTTAACCGCCTCATTGTCAGAAAAGTGATTCCAAATTTTGTATGAGTTTTGAAGTTTTTGCCTTTCCTTTCTGATGGCTTTTTTCTGGATATCTTTTTTCTTCTTTGCCAATAATTCTTGTTGTCTAACTTCCTCTTCTTTCTCTTTAGCTAATGGAGCAGCTTATTATTGAGCTTGTCTTCATTTTCTTTAGCTTCTTGCTCCTTCCATTGTGCTTCTGCTTTGGCTTTCTTTTCTGCTTCTCTCTTGGCCTTTTCCTCTTCCTTAAATTTTTTTGGGGGTCACAGCTATACATACTACCACATAATGTTCTTATTTTGTTCATTTCTTCTTTTTTTTCTTTGTGCCCTTATTGCTCTGTTCTGCTTTTCTTTTCCTTTTTTAAAAATTTAATCTTTATTGTATTTTTTCCTTTACCATTTAGTCCCCTTATACCCCCAACTCCTCAGCAATCACCACACTGTTTTCCATGTCCATGTGTTCTGCTTTTCAATCTTTCTCCTCTCATCACCACACTCTGCTTTTTCTTTTCCTTCTTCATCTAAATGAGAAAATTCTTTATTTGAAAAAAATAATGAAAGAAAGCTTTCCTAATTTGGTAAAGAAAATAGACACCCAAGTCCAGGAAGAACAGAGAGTTCCAAACAAGATGGATACTAAGTGGTCCACTCCAAGACTCATCATA
Source organism: Macrotus californicus (assembly GCA_007922815.1). Taxonomy (NCBI): domain Eukaryota; kingdom Metazoa; phylum Chordata; class Mammalia; order Chiroptera; family Phyllostomidae; genus Macrotus; species Macrotus californicus. The sequence continues at coordinate 2,617 of VMDR010032099.1, forward strand.
ATTAAAATGCCAAAGATTAAGGATAAAGACAGAATCATAAAAGCAGCAAGAGAAAAGCAGTTAGTTACCTACAGGAGAGTTCCTATAAGACTGTCAGCTGATTTTTCAAAAGAAACTTTGCAGGCTAGAAGGGATGGGCAAGAAATATTCAAAGTTATGAAAAGCAGGGACCTACAGCCAAGATTGTTCTACCTAGCAAAGCTATCATTTAGAATCAAAGGACAGATAAAGAGCTTCCCAGAAAAGAAAAAATTAAAGTCCATCATCACCAAACCATTATTATATGAAACATTAAAGGGACTTATTTAAGAAAAAGATCAAAATTATGAACAATAAAATGGCAAAAAAATACTATCTATCAACAATTGAATCTAAAAAATAAACTAAGCAAACAAGAAGAACAGAGACAGAATCACAGATATGGAGAGAGTTTTGATGGTTGCCAGATGGGGAGGGTGTAGGGGAGTGGGTGAAGAGGTGAGGGGATTTAAGACATACAAAAAGGTAGTCACAGAACAGCCATAGGGATATAGAGTACAGTATAGGAAATGGAGTAGCCAAAGAACCTATACACATGATCCATGGACACGAACAATGGTGTGAAGATTGCCTGAGGGAGTGGGGGTGCTGGGTGGAGGCATGGGCAAAGGGGGGAAAATCAGGACAACTGTAATAGCATAATCAATAAAATATAATTATTTAAAAAAAGAAAATAATTCTTCCCAAGAATCAAACTTATATCAGAAAGAACAAAATGTATCTATACCTTCAAATGAGCTAGTCATGTCATTAAGTCCAGGACATTTAAAAAATTTGGCCATCCGGAATTTGTTTCTATCACGTGGATAAACACTGCAAAGAAACTGTCCTTTGCTTTACTTTTAGAAGGAACTGAGTTATCAAAAGTATTGTGATCTGTCTCTGTGCAGCTTTGTACCTTATATGACCAAGTCTAAGTACTGTATAAGAATCTTGGCTCTTCCAGTCCTGGGATCAAGTGTTTTCAGCAAGGGAAATTCTTCTAACTATAATTCTTCATCTTCTGAGACCTCTGATAACTTTCTTATCCTCCAGTTCCTGAAAAGAGGCAGAAGCATTTGTTTCTCCTTGTAATAAAAACGTCAAACTCTCATCCCACAGATTCAACTTGACAGAATGTTGAGGCTATGATTGAAAGAGTTAAGGGGTTTCACTGCACTGCAAGGAATAAATCAGAGGCCAGAACGGGGCAGAGAGTGGTGCACTGGTTGTCCACAGCACTTGGCAGGTGCAGCATGATGACCCAGGCCAGGGCCATGGGCATAGCGGTTTACGTCCAGGAAGGGCACTTAATATCCCCTCCAGGTCTAGCAGTTCTGCCAACTGACCCTTCTGCAGTGATGGAAATGCTCTATATTTATGCTATATAATAAGATAGACACATGAGCACTTGAAACATGGCTAGTGTGACCAAGGAATGGAAATTTTGTTTGGTTAATTTCAAAAACAACCTGTGGTTAGTGGACAGCACAGGACTAAAGCCTGGATATATCTTTTATTTGAAAAACTTTTTTATTTTAGCCCTGGCTGGTTTGGCTAAGTGGATTGAGTGCCAGCCTGCAAACCAAAGGGTCGCAGGTTCCATTTCTAGTCAGGGCACATGCCTTGGCCAGGTCCCCGGTAGGGGCCGTGGAAAAGGCAACCACACATTGATGTTTTTTTCCCTCTCTTTCTCCTTCCCTTCCCTTCCCCTCTCTCTAAAAATAAATCAATACAACCTTTTTTAAAAATAAAATAAAATAAAAACTTTTTATTTTAAAACAGACTCAAAGGCCCTTGCTGGTTTGGCTCAGTTGTTTGTCATTTCGTATACCAAAGGGTTGTGAGTTCATCTTGGATAGGGAGTGTATGGGAGGCAAGCAATTGATGTTTCTCTCTCACATCAATGTTTCTTTTTCTCCCTTCCTCTCTCTCTAATATCAATAAACACATTTTTAAATAAAAAAATATAAATAAAAATGAACTCATAGGAAGTTGCAAAAATGGTAGAGAAGTCCAGTTTCCCCTGATTTTGTCATACTATATAACTATAGTACAATATCAAAACCAGGAAATTGACACAGGCAGAAGTTATATTAGGTGTATGCCATTTTTTCACTTGTACAGATCTGTGTAACCACTACCACAATCAAGATTCTCAACAATTCTATCAGCACAAAACCCCTCTTGTGCTATCCCTTTGTAGTCATACCAAGCACCCTTCTCTCCACCATCCTAGCCTCTGGCAGCCACTAATCTATTCTCTATCATGTTGTCATCTACAGAATGCTACAGAAGTGGAATCACATAGTATTTGACTCTTTCAGATTGGCTTTTTTCCACTCAGCATAATGCCCTTGAGACCCACTGGAGCTCTTGCATTCATCAATAGTGTGGTTTCTTTTTATAACTATGTGGGATTCCACAGTGCAGATGTACCACAAAAGTTTAGTCATTATGTTAAAGAACATTAGGTTGTTTCCAGTTTTTGGTTTTTACAAATAAAACTCCCATAATCATTCTTGCACAGGTTTTAGTGTGGATTTCATTTCTCTGGGATAAAGGCTCAGAAGTGCAAGTGCTAGACTGTATGATGAATGTCCACATGTGCTTATTTTCACTTGTCATCAGTACACCCTTGTTGGTCAAGTGTGTCTTCACATTGTCTGCCCATTTTCTAATGAGGTTATTTGCATTTTTAACGGCTGAATTTTGAGAGTTCTTCATATATTCTAGATAGAGTACTTTCCCCATATTTGTTCCAATTTACAGCTTGTCTTTTCACCTTTTTAACACTCTCACAAAGCAAAAGTTTTAACTTTTGAGAAATTCCTGTGTATCATTTTTTTCCTCTTATGGTTCATGCTTTTGGTGTCATGGCTAAGAACTTTTTGCTAAGCGTTAGGTCCTCAAGATTTCTCCTGTTTTTTCTTTTGAAAGTTTTACATTTTTATGGTTTACATTTAAACTGATGACCCATTTTGAGTGAATTTATGTATTTTATATAATTTAAGGTTTCAGTTGAGGTTCATTTTCATTTTGTCTATAGTTATTTGATTGCTCTAGCATCATTTGTTGAAAAGATAAACTGTACTACTTTTGCACCGCGGTCAGGAATCAGTTGGCTGCACTTGTGTGGAGCTACTTGCTGGTTCTCTGTTCTATTGCATGCATCTGTGTGTATATCCCTCTGACAATACCGTAGTCTTGACTACTGTAGCTACATAATGTCTTAAAATTGGGTAGTGTCATTCTCCCTACATTATTCTTCTTTCTCAAAACTGTTTTGCTATTCTAGTTATTTTGCCTTTCCATGTAAATTTTAGAATAATCTTAACTATTCCTATCAAAATTCTTGCTAGAATTAAGCCTATTTATCAGTTTGGGAGAACTGCTGTTTTTATTATATTGACAGCCTTCTAATCCATGAGCACAGTACGTATAACTCTACATTTATTTAATTTTTATTACTTTCATCATTAATTTGTAGTTTTCATGGGTATGCCTTTTAAAAGAAATCCAAATAATAAACTAGAAATAGCTTATAAATGGTACCAAAATAAAAAGTGATAGTCCAAACAAGTTTTGAAAGTAAAAAATTATCTTAATTAACTGAAGTTAAAAATCAAGAATAACTCAAACCCAAATATGTCCTTTTGGGTCAAACAGGAAGAGTTTTCACAAAGGTGGGCTTTACATAATCTACAAAGAAATGAAAGGGCTCCACAGGGAATTTTGCAATTAAAACAGTAAACAGAGCACATTGGAGGTATAAAGGAGAATAGAGCAAGTATCTTTCAATTATATGCAGTAATGTTTTCCACTCTTCTTTGGATTATTGCTTTGGTTCTAGGGATCAAAACTACGCATTACATGTGTAATAATAGTGCAAGATGAGGGCTCTAAATTCTATAGTTTCAAAGGTCCCTTTCAAGTCCTACATTATATTCCTTTATAAGTGATATTTTTAAAGAGTAAGGGGTAGAAAATAATACATTATGAATTTTGCTGTTTAGATATCTACAGAAGTAAGGTCAAGTGGAAAAATAATTCTGTTGAATAGTAAAGGTATTGACTACATGGACAATTTACTAAAGCTATGGGGGAAAGTGGGATAAGAGAAAATCCAAGGAATGAAAACTATTCAGTACAGAAAAGAGAATTCTATGAGAATACCTAGAAGGTAATCAGGAGGTTATGTACCTACTAAGGGAAATAAAGAACAAAATTTAAATATATCCAAGAGTACATTTTTAACAATTAGAGCTCAAAATAGTGAGACTGCAGTAGGTTGTACAAACCCTGAAATAAGGAAGGTCCTATTAATGATGAGTGAACTATAGTTCTGAAGGCCTGAGAGAACCAAAATAACTCCCAGATCCTCCCAACATTCTACAAGTGTATAACCCGAGCCTTCAGAAAACTATGTCTAGCTTTCAAAACTGACCAAGAAAGAAGAATATGAAGACTAGAGATTGAGGTGCAAGTAACAGTGACCACTTTCTGTTCAATTCTGTGTCCCCCAGAATGCTTAATTGGTTCACACACAGTAATTCCATGGTAGATTGATGAATATGAACCTAGAATATCCCAAAATAAATAGAATTACAACTTGTGGAGAGAAAAGATGATGATTTCTTAAAACAAAGAGTGTGGAAATCATTTTCTAAACTATTTGTAATGATATCATTCCAGGGAAGTTTGACAGTGGATGGAGAGAATTAAGAAGCTAGAAGGATTTCTCATACAGAATGAAACACATTTATAATAATCATCTCATCCCAACTACCCATAATCCCTTTCCTAAATATATCTCACCAAAAGACTTGGTAGGTTATGAGTAGAATAAAGAAGAGAAACATGGGAGATCCAAGACAACAGTGAAGTAGGTTGAAGCTACACTAACCTCCTCCCAAGACCAAACTGGAATTACAACTAAAGTATAGAAAAATCATCCAGAGTAACCAACTAAGACCAGCTGGAGAGAAGCTTTATAACCAAGAACTTACAGAAGAAACTTCATCATCACATCAAGACTGGTAGAAAGTGTGGAGGCATGAGAAATATGGCTGGATTCCATGGTCAGCAGCTGACATTGCAGAGAGATATTTCAGCAGCCAGGGGGTCTCTCCTGAGAAGTGTGGGGTCTAAACCCAGCCAGGCTCCACATCCTGGGGCACCAGAACTGGAAAAGGCACCCATGTAACATCTGGCTGTGAGAAGCAGAAGGGTTTCTCTCTGCCAGGGAGAGATGGCTAGAGACACAGACCTTTTCTTAAAGGGCTAACACACAAAATTTCGTTTGCAGCCACTTACCTTGGGCTTTGCCGAAGGGAGCACAGAGCAGACAAGAGCTGTGTGAGGAGACTTTGGGGTTGGTGGCTTAGGGGAGAAAGCTGAAGGGGTCAGCCACCATGATCCCTATGATCAGTCAATCCCCATACTGCAGAAGCCATCATTCTCAGGCAGAGCAATCCCCTCCATGTAGCATCAGCCTGGGGGAAGCAATTGCCCCACCTGCAGGAATTCCTCCTGCCCCATCCTGTTGAGCTTAAGCCCTGCTGAGGAGTATTATGGAGACTCTTTGAGTAATAAGCCTAAGTGACAACCTAAGAGACAGCCAGCAGGCAGAGGCAAATTATCTAGGAGCTTTGAGACTCTAGCTGACATAGCCCTGGACCATGTGCTGGTAAAATCAGGCCTTAATGTGCAGCTTGGCTCTTTTTGCATGCACCCTGGCCCAGCACAGGGAGCCACAAGCTATGGATTGCTAATAGATCCAAACAGGTTGCCCAGGGCTGGTCACAGGCATCATCTGACATAGCCAGGAATTGGAGCCTTTGCAGATCTACCTAATACATAGAAACAAACACAAAGAGACAGGCAAACTGGGGAGACAAAGAAACAGGCTCCAAATAAAAGAAAAAGAGAATTTTCCAGAAGAAGAGCAAAATGAAATGGAAGCAGACAATTTGACAGATACAGGGTTCAGAGTAATGACTATAAGTATCTTCAATGGCATAAAAAGACATAGTAACCATAAAACAGGAATAGTCAGAAATAAAGAATGCAATATCTGAAATAATAATACACTGGAAGGAATACAGAGGTTAGATGAAGCAGAGGACCAAATAAGCAATTTGGAAGACAAGGTAACATCCAATCAGAACAGCAAAAAAAAAAAAGAATTCTTTAAAAATGAAGATAGTTTAAGGGATCTTTTGGACAACGTGAAGCATAACAAAACCTACAACATGGGGCTATCAGAAGAAGAAAAGAGAGGGCAAGTGGTGTAACCTATTTGAAGAAATAATGACCAAAGCTTCCCTAACCTGGTGAAGGAAAAAGACACACAAGTCCAGGATGTACAGAGAGTCCCAAACAAGATGGACCCAAAGAAGCCCACATCAAGATACATTATGATTAAAATGGAAAGCTTAAAGACAAGGAGAGAATCATAAGAGCTGTGAGAGAAAAGCAGTTAGTTAACTAACTGGGAACTTCCATAAGACTATCATCTGATTTCTCAACAGAAACATTTCAGGACAGAAGGAACTGGCCTGAAATACTCAAACTGATGAAAAGCAAGGACCTACAACCAAGGCTACTGTATCCAGCAAGGCTATCATTTAAAATTGAAGGAAATAAAGAGCTTCCTAGACAAGAAAAAGCTAAAGGAGTTTGTTTCCACCAAACAGGTATTGCACCTAATGTTAGAGGACTGGTTGTAAGAAGAAAAAAAGACAAAAACAGAGAAGCTCCAACCAGTGTGGATCAGATGGTTGGGCATCATTCTGCAAATCAAAGGCTGTAAATTTGACAAAGGGCACATGCCTGGATTGCAGGGGTAGTCCCTGGTTGGGGTGGGTAAGAGAAGCAATCAATCAATGTTTCACTCTCACATCAATGTGTCTCTCCATTTCTTTCTCCATTCCTTCCCCTCTCTCTAAAAAAAATAAATAAAATCTTCAGAAAAAATGGAGAAAAAGAGTTGAAATAATAAAACAGCAAAAATACGTCTGTATCAATAATCACTTTAAGTGTAAATGGCATAAATGATCTAATTCAAAGACATAGGGTAGCTAAATAGATAAGAAAACAAGATGCATATATACGCTGCCTCCAAGACACCTACCTCACAACAAAAAATACACACAGACTGAAAAGAAAGGGATGGAAAAAGATATTCAATGCAAATTGAAAGGAAAAAGAAAAAGCTTGGGTAGCAATACTTGAGTAGCAATCCAACAAAATTGACTTCAAATCCAAGGCTACAGTTAAGAGACAAAGTAGGACACTCCACAAAAATAAAAGGAACAAGCCAACAAGAGGATACATCTCTAGTAAACATGTTTGCACCCAACCTAGGAGCACCTACATATGTAAAGGAAATCTTAATAGTCATAGTAGGGGATTTTAACACCACATTGACTTCAATGGCTAGATCTTCCAGACAGAAAGTCAACAAGGAGATGGTGATCTTAAATGACACACTAGATCAAATGGATTTAATTCATATCTTCAGAACATTTCATCCCAAAGCAGCAGAATATACACACTTTTCAAGTGCACATGGAACATTTTTAAAGATAGACCACATGTTAGGACACAAAAATAATCCTGATAATTTTTAGAAGACTGAAATCATATCAAGCACTTCTCTGGCCATAATGCTATAGAAGTAGAAATCAATCACAAGAAGAAAAATGAAAAATACACAAAGAAATAGAAGCTAAATAACATGTTACTAAACAATAAATGGGTTAATAATGAGACCAAGGAAGAACTCAAAAGATACCTTGAAACAAATGCAATTGATAACACAACTACCTGAAGTCTGTGGGAAACAGTCCTAAGAGAAACTCAGGAAACAAGAAAAACTCAAATAAACAATCTAACTTTACACTTAAAGGAAACTGAAAAAGAACCATAAAAAAAAAGTTCAAAGTGAATAGAAGAAAGAAAATAATAAAGTTCATATTAGAAATAATAAAAATAGTCATAAATAAACAAGACAAAAGATCAATGACTTCAAGAGCTGGCACTCTGAGAGGATAAACAAGATTATAAACCCTTAACCAGACTCATCAAGAAAAAAAGAGAAAGAACCCAATAAATAAAATCAGAAATGAAAGAGGAGAGGTAACAACTTACAGCAAATAAATAAAAAGGATTATAAGAAAATACTATGGCCCTGGCTGTGTAGCTCAGTGGATTGAGTGTGGGCCTGCAAAACAAAGGGTTGCCAGTTTGATTCCCAGTCAGGGCACATGCCTGGGTTGCAGGCTGGGTCCCTAGTGGGGAGCTTGTGAGAAGCAACCACACGTTGATGTTTCTCTCCCTCTCCTTCTCCTTCCCTTCTCCTCTCTCTAAAAATAAATAAGTAAAATCTTTTAAAAAAAATATTATGAACAACTATATGCCAACAAATTGGACAATGTGGATGTAATGGATAAATTCCTAGAAACATACAATCTTCCAAAAGTAAATAAGGAAGAATCAGAGAATCTGAACAGATTATAGCTAGTGAAATTGAAGCTGTAATCAAAAGACTCCCAAAAAACAAAAGCCTTGGACCGGATGGTTTCACAGGTAAATTTTACCAAACATTCCGAGAAGAATTAATACCTCTCCTTCCTAAACTAATCCAAAAAATTCAAAAGGAGGGAAGACTCCCAGGCTCATTTTATGAGGTCAGCATTATCCTAATTCCAAAACCAGATAAAAATCCTACAAAGAAAGAAAATTAAGGCCAATATCCTTGATGAACATAGATGCCAAAATCCTCAACAAAATATTAGTGAGCCAAACATAGCAATACATAAAAACATCATATACTATGATCAAGTGGGATTTATTCCAGGGATGCAAGATTGGTACAATATTTGCAAATCAATAAATATTATACACCTCATAAACATAATGAAGGATAAAAACCACATGATCATGCCAATAAATGCAGAAAAATCATTTGACAAAATCCAGCCACCATTTATGATCAAAACTCTCAGCAAAGTGGAAATAGAGGGAAAATACCTAAATGCAATATATGACAAACTCACTGACAGCATCATACTCAATGGGCAAAAACTACAAGAATTCCCCTTAAAATTGAGAATAAGACAGGGATGTCCACTTTCACCTCTCTGACTGAACATAATACTGTAAGTTCTAACCACAGTAATCAGA
>VMDR010032100.1:0-11839 GCA_007922815.1 Macrotus californicus
CTGTGGTCCTCGCTCCTTGTGGCTGCTGGACAGGGAGCCACCTGCTCTCTGAGGTGGAGAGGCCATGCCTTGAGCTACCCCACAGCCTTCAAGAAGAATTTCCATATACCTAACAACAGTTAAATGTCATCTTGCAGCATTTCAAATTCACTTTGGAAAGTGTCAGTCACGTGGTGATACCTTTCAGGGCACCGGTGGATGAAGAAAGAGACTTTTGGTCTCCTGTGAACGTGCAGACGAAGATGAGAAGACTCACTCAGACCACGGAGAAGCTGAGACCCGATAACTCCTCCCAGCATCACTGCCTGTGTGTTACGTCCCCAAAGTCTCCCCTCCCTCCACTTCTCCTCTGAGGGGATGACTTGCAAAGGCTGGCTACAAGAAGAGATATATTGATATTTCCAAGTACAGAGTATAAAAAGGTAAAAAATCAAAAAATTACTTTGAAAAGACTATAAAAATTTAATATAACCCCTTAAAGGCTTTAACATCCAAAAACCTAAAATCTCAATGAATGTTTACAAGTTGTCATAATCATTTAAATTATTTCCCTTGTACTGATTTCTGTACATTTAACAATTACACACACACACACACACACACACACACACACACATTATGACTGAAATCCAGCCATTTCCAACTGTATGCTGAGCACACTAGTAAATCACTCGCGTTTACCTCACTTGAATGCTTTGAACTCGAACATTGTGAGAATTCCCTTACTGACCAGCTCCTTAATAGAACAGTCACGCTGCCACGTCTGTCTGGCGATGCACCACCAGGCTGAGAAGTCAGCCTAGAACACAATCATATTTAACATGCAAACCCACCAACGTTCACTTAAAGAAGCAAGAAATGCAGTACTGGTGGAATCATTTTAATCTTTAAAATGTCAGTAATATTGTAATATAGAAGTACTTTTTTTAAAGAGTAAAGACATTTTTTACTCTAACACTGATTACATACCAATTAATAAAGTGCACTGAATCAGAAACAGCTTCGGCCCACGACCACGCGATATCCCCGCAGACCTGCACCTGTCCGCCCGCGGGCCGCACCGCCGGGCGCTGCTGGGCTCACTGCGCAGCGCGGTCAGTGCCGAGGGCGGCGAGGCCGCCGGTGGTGCCGGCGCAGCGGGTGGAGCCGCAGCCCTCCAGGCTGGGCGACCCGGATCTCCTTCGGTGCACTCGGGCCACGGGCGAGCGGAGAGGAGGGCACACCCGGAAGCTGGCCCCCCTCACGGGGAAGCTGAAGGCAAGGGGTCCCCCAGGGGCCGTCGGTGGAGCAAAGACCAGGGCAGCTCTGAGCGGCACAGCAGACGGCAGGGCGCACGATTCCCGCTCGCGCTGCGCCCGCAGGTCCTCGCACCGCGCCCGCCTTCGCTCTGGCGGACTCGCGGGCCCGGGCCCCACGCCCCCCTCACCTGAACTCCTGTGTGTGCGCGCTCGTTCGCTGCTGCAGGGCATCGAAACTGGACTTTCGGGTTAGGAGACTGCGACAGCGTTGGCGGTGGGCCGGACGCGGCGTCCACGACGGCTCGGGATGGCTTTCCTCGCTCTGAGCTGGCTCCGCGCGGGGTACGTGCGCACTGGGAGCCCGGGCTCGGCGGCCCATTGATTGGTGACGCGCGGGTTCCGGGCTCCGGGCTCCGGGCAGGGCAGCCGGATCGAGTCGCGCGGGCCGGCGTATCCGAGTCGGCCTCCCGCCGCACCGCACGTGGTCGTGCTGCTCCCGGCACCCTCCGGCCGCCGCTCGGCGGCCCCCCAGCGCCCATCCCGGGGCGGCCAGGCGCTGGGTGGCCGCTCTGCCCTGCTGTCGCACCTTTGTCCCGCATCCGCGGGATGGGTCCTGCCTTAGTATCGCCCTCCCGGCGCGGAGCGCATTTCGCTGCCCGCCGACCCACGCCCTCTGTTGCCCGGCGGTGGAGCCTCCCCACTTGCAGCCGCTGCCCGCCGCTGAGTCCCTGAAGCGTCCCACCTCCTGTAGATGACTTAGGAAAGTGTAAATGCCAACTATCTACTTAACAGCTTCTTCCAATAGTTTTGTTTTCAATTTTACTTTGTAGGAATAGAGTAGGGTCCGTTAAGAACCAGGCCAAACAGCGGAAGGTGAACTTGAAAGTAACGCTCCCCATGCAGCGGAGCATTACCTTCAAAGACTGCCTTCCACGAAACCGGTCCCTGGTTGGTGCCAGGGAGGCCGGGGGCCGCCGGCACAGAAAACCTGCGGTTTAGCTGTTATGGATAACCGTTCGCCAGTGTAAAGGTCATCTGTTCGTCTTCTCCCTTAGAAACAAAAAACACTAATGGTGCTACTTAAATGTCCCCTTTCATCTTCAAAGCATTTTACTCAAAGTGGATAATTAATTCCCCGTGAGCGGCAAGTACTATTATTTCCACTACACAAGTGAGGGAACCAAGAAGGTGAGCTGCTAGCCCCCGGGAGGGCTACATTTCAGAATTAGTACTCAGGCTGCTCAACCAAAGCCTCCTGTGAAGTTCACAGTGTTCAAAGCTTGCCCCCCATTGGCGTGGATGGTCAGCAAACACATCTCAACAGCTCCAGCTTTCCTCAGAAGATCTTAGAGGAGAATTGTCCTTTCCTGCCAAAGTGACAGCAGAAAGCAAGTGTCCTTGTCACAGTCACCTTCACAGTCCGCTTCTCCTCTCATAGTGAACGTTTGACTCCACCCAGGTACCCAGAACAGATGGATGCCATTTCTTAGGGGTTCATGAAGGCTTTTAAAAGTGCAAGTAATCAGTGTAGACAATAAAAGAAGAAAAACAATAAAATCCAAAGAGGCATTTTAAAGATGTTGAGGGGCCCCGGACTGGTAGCTCAGTTGGCTGAACGCCATCCCCATACACAAGGGCTGCTGTTTCTTTCCCAGGTCAGGGCACGTTCAAGAATCAACCAATGAGTGCATAAGTGGAACAATGAATTGATGTCTCTCTTCCTTTCTCTCTCTCTCCTCTTGTCTCCCTCAAATAAATAAATTAAATATCTGGAAATCAAGTTGTAATTGATAAAATCTTTATAAAGAGCAGTTTGGCAATAAAGCCATGGGGGTTTAAGAGGAAACTGACCAAAAAATAATGGTTGGTTCTTTGTGGGAGTGCCTTAGTGAACTGTCAATAAAACTTAACTATTTTAATGCTCTCAAAATTGTAAGTCTTGATCCCACCCATCGCTTTCACCATCATCATCATCAGTATCACCATCACCATCTTCATCATCACTATCATCACCACCATCAATCATCACCACCACCATCACTAGTTAATTTATCATCGTCATTATCATCACCACCACCATCACCACCACCACCATATCATCATCATCATCATCATCATCATCATCAGCCTCTTCTCTTGTCTGTTCTGGCTGTTTCTTAGCAGCCTCCCTAGCTGACTCTCTTCCTTCATTCATGTCCCGCGACCACAGTATTCCTAGGGTACTCTCACTGGCCTTCTGCACTGCTCATGTGCTCTTCTGTCTGTGAACTTTATTTAAACCCATGGTTTCAGGTCCTCGAGACACGTGATAACTTCAGGCTTTCTGCTTCTCTACCTCATATATCAATCACTTCTGGATATCTGAGCTTGGTGTCCTTCAAGCAGCACCAATTCAGCATGTCATAATAAAACCATCACTTTTTTCCGTAAACTTGTTCTTCCTCTGCCCATGAATGTCACTCCCACTCATGCACGTGTGTGAACCAAGAACATAGGATCACACTTTGCAGTATCTTCCTCACTTCCTCTGTGTATCCAGACTGTGTCTGGTACCTGTGTATTCTACTGCTTGACAGCACTTTCATTTATTCTCGATCTTCTCTTCCAGCTCAGGTTTTCCCTAGCTATAGCTGGAGGCTCCTAACCGCCCGTGGGCTGGCTCAGCCTCGGTTCACCTGCAACACACGTGATGTGAATGTTCTTCATCACTCCCTTGATTAAAGAACTTTGATGGCACTCTCTGACTCTGGAGGATAAAAATTCAAATCCTTTTGTTGTAACATAAAATCTATTATCTTGTAGTCAGCTATTCCTCGGTCATATGGAACTTCTTGCAGTTTCCTGAATATGGTGTTTGTGTCCCCTCTCCAAGCCTTCCGTATTCTCATCCCTCTCTCCTGCCCAGGTTTCTCACCCTTTCATCTGGCTAGTGTGTCCTGAGCCCAGAGAACCCCCTCTAGGAAGTTTCTAGCCTCACACAGAAGCCCATTCTCTCCAAAGATGACCTTGAATATAGCAAGTCCTGTGCTGTACTTCAGATATCAGTACTGTCTTTTTTCCACTGGACCAAACTCAATCAGGACCAGAACCTACTGTCTTCCTCCTTCTCCCTCTGCCTCACGCTGGGCTCCTGACTGATCCTTGGATACCTCAGACACCCTCTTCTGTAAAGCATGTTCACACTTTGGGTTTCTCCAGTCAGATATACCCGTCGCTCATCACCTACCTCATCCAAAAATTGTTACTGAGCTCTCATGTGCTTATTGAGGCCTGCCATGACTACTGCTTTAGAGTGGGAACCTCTCCGAGCAGGCAGCCACCTTCCCTCACCAGCCTCTATGATACGGCCTAATTCACTCTTTAGGTGACAGATTGCCGCCTCCACGGTGGTGTAAGCATTGTTCTCTTTTGAATGCCTAGTGTGTAGAACAAAGTACACATTCAACAACCATTTAATACACAAATGAGTAGGAGGAGTGATAAATGAATTCTTTTTTGTTTTCAGGTAGCCTAGCGCAAACACACACGTTATAGATATTCAGTGAATGTTCATAGAGTTCATGATAAACTCTTCAACTTAATGAAATTAAACATCAACAATTTAAAGTCAAGTCCCTGTTAACATTAGAAGAAAAATTCTCACATTATAGTAAGATTGAAAAATAGTCAACCTTGGAAATTCAACTATATTTCAGATTGATCATCTGATAATTCAATTGATTCTAGCTTAGCTTTCCTATGAAAGAGGTCCAGCTGTTTTCCACTCTTCCTCTGATCACCAATGTAGAAAAAATCCTGGAAATTTTTTGCCCTGTGAGCCCCGAAAAGGATGAAATAGGAAGGACGGAGGCAACACCGCATGCAGCACATGCAGCCCCCTGGACTAATGGGTGTGTTAGAGCAGAGTGATGTCTGCCTGCATGTGCACGTGGTGCTGTGGCCTGGAGCTGCCTGATGAGCAAGTAGGTGAGTGTGACAGCAGGGAGCGACCACAAGCTGTCCTGGCCCTGGCTGTGCTTACAGAATGACAAATGGCACTGGGTTGTGTCCACCAGGGCTCAGAAAGCCACCACTGCTTGCACAGCACAGGGTGCACCTGAGCTCCATGTTTGGGAGAAAAGTGTCCCCATGTGCCAAGGGGACGCATGACAACTTGCGAAGCCATGAAACGAACTGTTCTATGTGGAAGACCGGGCTTCTCCTAGGTCCCCACTGAAGAGTCTTCCATGTTTCCTGTGGTGATAAGTAGTAAGTAGTAGAATGTGAAGTGCAATCGTGATTTATAAAACAACTTCTGGTTAATTTTTGGCTCTAAGGGGCTATGGCATTGTGTTAGTATAAATTATTTTCAATGGTTTATATTTTTAAATTATTTTATTTTTAGCTGCTCAGTTAAAATAACTAAGGGCTTAGGAGATGAGATCCACAGAGGTAGGCTAGGAGATGATGTTCATTTAATTTCTAGAAGCTGAGGTACCACGTGTTGGTAAGCAGGAGTGAGCAGAGCCTGCTGTCCTGGGCTGCCCCTCTTCCAGGTACCTGGGGTGCAGGGTCCTGCTTGCCCAGCCACCTGCTGAGCACACAAGCACGTGATGTCCATTTGAACATGTTGTGCCTCGTTGTCATTATTTGAAAAATGATGGTTAATGAGCATGTGTTAATCCCTAGTGACTTCATGTCATCAGATGGTAGCCTCACACCTGGACGGTGGAAGGGGTCCAGTCCATCTATTCTCTGATACTCAGGGGATGCAGGTCCTACTTCTCGCTCTGCTTTCACCTGCTGGCTGTGCCGCCTTTGGACACTGCCGTGATGCCTGCCCTGGGAAAGTACACCCAGCAGATAGGAAAACACCTCCACTTCATAAGGTCATTAGAAAACTGTAACTCATTAGAGCAAGCTGAGCACCGAGTTAACAAGGACTTATTAAGCAACTGCCCAGCGCTCTGTTGAATGATACTGTGAAAATAAAGTATTTTTCTTGGTTATAACCCTGTAGGAGTTTACAATATTATTGTACACAAAAGTCTAATACATTAAGGAAAAAACAGCTAGTGAAGGCACTTGTAAATGTAGAGCTGGGCTCTGAATACGGGGCATCAGTGAAGGTCCCTCATACACAGAGCTTGTCCCACGGCAGGCAGGATCAGACTCCGGTTATTTTCAACCGAGTCAGTGGAATGGAAGGTAAGTGATGGCTCACACATTTCTACTAGGAATCTGGAGGGAAAAAATACAAGCCCAGAAGAGGGAGCAGGACAGCTCTGAAAGTCAAGGTGGGAATGAACAGCCAGGTTCCTTACATGGCATTTTGATGGGTCATCAGCTCTGAGCATTCTGTGAGGGGGTCACTCTACTGAGTCATGAGACCCCTGAGAAAGAGGGATAGCCTACAGGTCCCTCGGAGAAAACCAACCTTATGCCGCGCAAGAGGTCAGTGCTGCCACCAGGACAAGGGAGACAAATGATGGGCAGGAAAATAAGTGACCGCTCTAGGAGAGCATCGGACTTGTTGAAGGCTGGAGGAGTTCTGGGAAGGCATGGGAGGGATGTAAGTCTTCAAAGGCAGAAGCACATAAAAAGTTGGACACAGAAAACTTGAAAGAGGGAAAGAGTTTTCGCATAAAAGTGAGTGTTGCACCAAGACTGGGACAATGAAGACAGAGCTTTAAGTTTCTGCCAGGGGGAGTTTCAGGCTTGTTTTATTATGCTTTTCTGTCTTTTTCAAATAACTGGCAATCCACTTGGAGCTATGCTTAATCAAAGTTCTTGCTGCACACTTGGAAAGCAACTAAAACATCTTGAAATCCTTCGTCTTTCTGTGATTTTATATCCTTACATTATGCTTTAAATCTTCTCCATTTTCCAAATTCAGTTGTCTAGGAAAATGCTTCTGTCTTTTTTTTTAACTTTTTTAAAATTACATTTTATTGATTATGCTATTACAGTTGTCCTATTTCCCCCCCTCTTTATTCTTCTTCACCCTGCACACCCCCTCCCATCCACATTTCCCCCCTTTAGTTCATGTCCATGGGTCATACATATAAGTTCTTTGGCTTCTACATTTCCTATACTATTTTTAACCTCCCCCTGTCTATCTTCTACCTACCATTTATGCTTCTTACTCCCTGTACCTTTCCCCCCTCTCTCCCCACCCACTCCCCTGATGATAACCCTCCCTGTGATCTCCATTTCTGTGATTCTGTTCCTGTTATAGTTGTTTCCTTTGTTTTTGTTTTTGTTTTTGTTTTAGGTTCATTTGTTAATAACTGTGAGTTTGTTGTTATTTTACTGCTCATATTTCTTATCTTCTTTTTCTTAGATAAGTCTCTTTAACATTTCATATAATAAGGGCTTGGTGATGGTGAACTTCTTTAACTTTACCTTATCTGAGAAGCACTTTATCTGCCCTTCCATTCTAAATGATAGCTTTGCTGGATAGAGTAATCTTGGATGTAGGTCCTTGCCTTTCATGACTTGGAATACTTCTTGCCAGCCCCTTCTTGCCTGCAAGGTTTTTTTTGAGAAATCAGCTGATAGTCTTATGGGAACTCCTTTGTAGGTAACTGTGTTGTTTTCTCTTGCTGCTTTTAAGATTCTCTCCTTATCTTTAATCTTGACTATATAATTATGATGTGCCCTGGTGTGTGCTTCTTTGGGTCCAATTCTTTGGGGACTCTCTGAGCTTCCTGGACTTCCTGGAAGTCTATTTCCTTTGCCAGATTGGGGAAGTTCTCCTTCATTAGGTTTTCAAATAAGTTTTCCATTTCTTGCTCTTCCTCTTCTCCTTCTGGCACCCCTATTATTCAGATGTTGGAATGTTTAAGGTTGGCCCAGAGGTTCCTAAGCCTCTCTTCATTTTTTTGAATTCTTGTTTCTTCATTCTGTTCTGGTTGAATGTTTACTTCTTCCTCCTGCTCCAAACCATTGATTTGAGTCCCGGTTTCCCTCCCTTCACAGCTGGTTCCCTTTATTTCACTTTTCATAGCCTTTACTTTTTCCTCCATTTTGCGACCATTCTCAACCATTTCTGTGAGCATCCCGATTACCAGTGTTTTGAAATGTGCATCTGATAGGTTGGCTATCTCTTCATTGTTTAGTTGTGTTTTTTCTGGAGCTTTGAACTGTTCTTTTGTTTGGGCCATTTTTTTTTTCCCTCTGGGTGCCTCTGTTAAGGGGCAGAGCCTTAGGTGTTCACCAGGGTGGGGCAACCCACTTGGCTGTACTGTGGTGGTGTACGTGGGGGAGGGGCCCAAGAGGGAACAATGTGGCCAGTGAATTGTCTGTTGGCTTTCAGTTGCTTCCCCCACTACCCACAAGCAAGTTGGACTCTTCTGGTACTGATTCCCGGGTGGGTGGTCTGTGTTGTAGGGCCCTGTGGGTCTCTCCAACAAGCTCTCCTGTGAGGCTGGGAGTTTCTCCTGCTGCCTCAACCCCCACAGGTGTTTTCAATCAGAGGTTTGAGGCTTTATTTCCTCGTGCTGGGACCCTGGGTTGCATGGTCTGTCTTGCTCCCCAGTTGTTCCTCCCAGTTTATCCGCACACAAATGTGAGACCGCCCAGCCCACCAGCCACTGCCTTCTCATGAGTCCTCTCCGCCCAGCTGTCTGTCTCCGCCCCTCCTACCGGTCTGGGTGAGTGTTTCTTCTTTAACTCCTTGGTTGTCGGACTTCCATACAGTTCAATTTTCTGTCAGTTCTGGGTTTTTGTTTTTAAATTTGTTGTTCTTCTTTTCTGGTTGTGTAAGGAAGCAAAGTGTATCCACCTATGCCTCCATCTTGGCCAGAAGGTTTCTTTTATTTCTTACTGAAATGCATCTTTTTTAAAGGGACTTTAGTGAGATTATGTCACAGTAAACACTGTTTTTATTTGTTTGATAATGTATTTATTACATCCCTGTTGTGAAAAGATATTTTTAATGGGTGTCAAATTCTAGCTTGCAAATTATTTTCTCTCAGTAGTATGAAAAAATCTTTTCATCATATTTGGCTTCGATTGTTTTAGGCAAGCTGTACTGTAAAGTAACGTTCTCTGGCAGTAAACTGTCTGCTTTATATTTTGATTTCCTCCTGTCTTGGTGTTCCATAGTCTCATTACGGTGTGTCTTGGTGTATAGGTTTCTTTGATTCATCCTTCTGTTTATCCTGACTCATTGGGCTTTGTGAATGTGAAGAGTGTTCTGTTTCCTGAATTCTAGAAAATGATTAGCCTTTTTTTATTGGGAATATTATCTCTCACCCCTGTGCTGTCTATTCTTGCTTTCTGTAACTCCAATGGAGCATATTTTAAACATTCCCACTGTAATCTGTTTTGTTTGTTTCCTTTTACATTTCTTTCACTTTTTGCCTTTATGTACTGTACTCCAATCTGTTTTTTCAAGCTTCTCTTCCAATTTGTGACCTGTTTTATGACTTGTGCCTGATGTTCTGTTTTCCCTGAGGTCCAATCATGATATTTCTTACATCTAGAGAAGCTTTGTTTTTCCAATCTTATACCTATGTCTTTATAGGCCTGATTCTGTTTTTTATTTTGGCTGACATTAACTAATGTTTGTTCTTCCTGTTATCTGTATGTTTACATCGTGAACTAATGGTTGCTGGGGCCGGGGTGGGGGAGTTGGGAGCTTAGGGAACTTGGGGGGCTTGTTTGGGGGTGGGGGTGCAGGCAGGCGGCGCATATGCCCAGGAGTCCAGGCTCCAGCTGCCTCCACCAGCGGGAGCGGAGCAGCTGGGCGCCTGGGTCCGCAGTCCTGGCGTGGCCTTGGTGGAGAATGGCGGAAGCGGAGGGGCCCCTTTGGTGCAGTGTGGATGCTGGCAGCAGGAACTCATGACCTTTGTAGGATGGTGAATACTTTATACTGAAATCAGGGGCTTGAGGCAGGATGACAAGAGTCTGAAGAATCAATACCAGCACCTTCGGTCTGGTAGTGATGGGCAGAGGTGAGGTTCCAGCTGCGGGGACCCACTGTGCATGTCCCCAGCATCTCTTCTCACTGCCCATGCGCACTAGACACTGTGTCTGATGGCTTGAACTGCTCAGGAGAGGCGGGAACGCAGCCTTTTCAGCTGTTTACAGCCAGCGCCAGTCCCACAGTCAGCGAACCAATGCAGAGGGAACTGGGCCTCAGGCCCCGCCCAGTGCCCACCCGCAGGCTTCTGGGTCTGCCTCCCCTTCGCTGCTTGGCAGTTGACTAGACCAGAACATGATACCTTCTTGAGAAGCTAAAAGGTGCAGGATTTAAAATGTTTAAATCTCAGCTTGGCTGGCCACATTTCTCCATTGAGAACGATGCCTTTGGAGAATTCTGAAGTGATGGTTGCCGGGAGCTGAACAAGTCATGCTCCCAGTCTGTGGTTGTTTGGCCTCTGTGACCTTTTGAGGACACTTCATCTGTGAAGACAGGTCGTTTTTTCCTCCTCTGCAGTCTGTGTTTCTGTCTCCTGCCCCACCTCACTGCGGTGGCCAGGCCTCAGTGCCCTGGTGAAGGCAGGGAGAACAGGGACACCTGCGTGTGCGTGTTCCTCGTGGGAAAGCCTCACCTTTCTCACCAGCTGGTACCACGGTACCTGTAGGGAGTTCATAGATGGTATTCATCACCTTGAGCAAATGCCTCCCTGCCTCCCTATTCCTCGTTAAGAGTTTTTTTTTACCATGACTGGGTGTTTGTTTGTGTCAATGCTTTTTTGTGAGTATATTGATATGATTGTGGGATTTTGGTATTTTAGCCTGTCGATGGGATAGATGATGTTAATTTATTTTTGAATGATGAACCCCAGCCTTGCGTGCATGGGACTTTATTAGTCTTTGGGGACGTAACACACAGGCAGTGATGCTGGGAGGAGTTATCGGGTCTCAGCTTCTCCGTGGTCTGAGTGAGTCTTCTCATCTTCGTCTGCACGTTCACAGGGGACCAAAAGTCTCTTTCTTCATCCACCGGTGCCCTGAAAGGTATCACCACGTGACTGATACTTTCCAAAGTGAATTTGAAATGCTGCAAGATGACATTTAACTGTTGTTAGGTATATGGAAATTCTTCTTGAAGGCTGTGGGGTAGCTCAAGGCATGGCCTCTCCACCTCAGAGAGCAGGTGGCTCCCTGTCCAGCAGCCACAAGGAGCGAGGACCACAGCCTGTGCCTGGAGTCCCAGCCTTCCCAGGCCACTGTGTTTATCACAACCCTGTAGCACTTTCACATGCCACCAGGGCTCCCTCCTTGCTCCCTTCCTAACTCAGCAAGCAGACCCAGGCTGGAGGCAGGGTATGGTCTGTGGCCAGACCCACCCCACGGGTGCCCTCCCCAGTAACATGAGTCATGAACAGCACGTCCAAACCTGCTGGTCCTCCTGGTGCGCCACCAACCTTATCTCCATGTTGTCAGGTCATCTGCTGCATCGTGTTTTGGGTGGGAACGGGGAAAGGACTCAAGGGCTGTCCCTTTACCCATAAACCAGCCACCTTCCCGAAGCCCTAGGCCAGGCTAAATGACTCTGCCACTGCAGAGACCTGGGACTGAAGTGTGCACTTTAGAACACTGGTCCTTCGGGTGAAGGCCACCAAACTGGGGCTCCAAGTGAGGACTTTGCCCCCAGGGCATCCAAGTGA
>VMDR010032101.1:0-11822 GCA_007922815.1 Macrotus californicus
AAAACCCTTCCCCCTTCCACGCCCCCATTATCCCCTCTCAAAAAAAAGTTAAAAAGAAAATATGAAATGGGACCAACTGTAATAGCATAATCAATAAAATATATTAAAAAATAATTAAATAAAAACAGACATTCATCAAAAAAGAAAAAAGAAAGAAAATACGTAATACCCGGGTGACTATGTCTCTGTTCTCCAAGGGAGACTCACAATGCACGCTCGTTTGTGAGGAGCATGGGCAGCCCTCCAGCCTAAAAACCTTTACCTTCAGTGGATCCCCACTATGCTCTGCATGCCTCTTCCTTTCCAAGCTTTGCAATATAAATGTTAAACATGCAGAAAAGCTGAAATAATTTTACAATGAATTCTCATATAACCACCATCAAGATTCTAAAATAACATTTTGCTATACTTGTTTTATTAAATATCTTTCGATTTTTTTAAAAAATACATCTTCCCAACAAAAAAGAATTATTCAGCTCCAATCCTCAACAGTGCCAAAGTTGGGATATTATGACTTGCATTAAAATATAGGTACAAGATTATTTATTTTAAAATTATTATTGTTATTCAAAATTGGAAGAAAAACAGATACCTGTTACAAGAAGAACAGATTAATTGTGGTATACTCATGTATTAGAATATGACATAGCAACAACAAAAACAAACTATAACTCACAAAACAACTATTAGCAAATTTTAAAAATGTAATACTGAACAAGTTCAAAAACAGGAATAACTATACCATAGTGTTTAGCGATTCATATTTAAGTGGAGTGGTTACTAAAAAAATCCAGACAGTTGTTATTTAAGAGCGAGGAAAGAGGTTATGTCTGAAGTGTCACATGGGGGCCTTGCAGGGTGTTGAAAATGTCTTGTTTCTTAAATTAGGTGCTGGTTATATGAGTATTTACTTCATGATATACTGTACACTTATAATTCATGTACACTGTATATAATTACATTTCACAATTACAAAAACAGATGAAATGGATCGGTGTTAGAAATCAGGACAGTGTTACTCTGGGCAGGGAACAGGTAGTGACATGAGAGAGAACATGAGGGGACATCTGGGATAGGAGGAAGATTTTATTTGTAGGCCTAGATATTGACTATGTGCATGTGTTCAATTTATAAAATTTCAGTGAGCTATACACTCACTGCATCTGTAATTTTCTCTACTTTCACTTTACTTAAACAGTGGAGTTTTAAAAAATAATGTATTTGACTCTTGCTAACTATGCTTCAGTGGCCCTCATTGCCTTTGAAATAAAATCGAAACTGGATTATGGGCCCAAACTTCTCTGTGACTCAAGTATACTTCTTCAACCTCATGCTGTGTCATTCCCACCCTAACTTCTCCATCCAGATTCACTGATCTCTGTTTAGTTCCTCAAACACATCAGCCTCTTTCCTGCCTCAAAGCATCCGTCCCTTCTGATTCTTCATGGAATCTTCTTCAACAGTAATTTTTACCTGATTTCATCTCTTCTCAGCTTCAGGGCTACCTTCTCCAAACTAACCACTATCTCCCTGGTTATTCAATCATGCTTGTTTTGTTTCTTAGTCCTCTTTTAGACCACATAACCATAGAAATGGTCTTTTAAAAATTTATCTGCATATTTATTTGTTTTGTATATTCATCACCAAAATTTAAGCTCTTGTTTCCTGCTCATTGTTGTGTTCTCAGCATGTAGCAATTTGCTTATTAACACTCACTGAATTATTTTTAATGAACTAATAGATGTTATCAAGCTCAGGAAAGCCATATGGAATACAGTTCTAGATTTCTGTAGTCATTAAAAATAAGAGTTGAAGTTTTGGACCTATAGCAAAGTGTGTAGAGTAGACAAAGGTGGAAGCAGGAGATTAGACCCTGAGTGGTGAGCATACATACATGGAATATACAGATGATGTATTATAAAGTTGTACACCTGAAATTTATATGATGGTATTAACCAGATTAACCCCAATAAATTTAATTTAAAAAACAAATTAAAAAAAAACTTAAAGGAGACTTGCCTAGACCCCTAAGTACTCCTTAAGGGGAAGGCTGAGGAAGAAACCATAAAATATAGGGAGATGGGGAGAAAACAGAGGGAACTTAGTAGTGAGACAAGCTAAGCAACAAAAAATAATAATCGTGGTATCATGGCAGCCAAGAGCGATGAAAAATACTGTCAGCTGTGACTCAGTTTTGAAACGGGTGGCTCTTGGCCTGGCTGAGAATAGGTCACTGGAGCAAACAGATGATGAAGGGCTGAGCAGTGAATGAGAGATGAGGTTTGAGGACAGTAAAAGGAGTCCTCTTGTAATATTTGTTGTGAGCAGAAACACGATGGGTCGGTAATTAGAGAACCTGGATACAAAGAGAGAATTTCACTTTTGTTTTTTCTTTTTCCATGGAGGAGACCAAGTTTAAATGCTGACTGGAGAGCATCATTTTTCCTTTGAAACAGAAAGAAAAGGAAATCAGAGCAAAGATGGAAGGATTAGTTTTGGATGGAAGGGCGAGAAGAGTGGGAATAGGAAATGTGAAGAGCAGAAGATAGGAGACAAGATGTGTAGTATAGATGTCTCTGGACCTTGCATGTTAAGAGTTGCTCCCTTAGCTTTGACACAGCTTTGGCATTCAGGGGACACAAAAATGAGGTATGGAGAAGGAAGAAGAGGAGGGGAAGGTGGTGCATTATAATAAAGCCACTGAAGTATTATGGTGCATGATTGGCTCTAATGCTGCTATAAGAGAAACGTCTATAGTTAACCTGAGGTATTCATTTGGGAAATAAATATGTTGGTTTGACATTAACTCGTTTCCTTTTTAATTGCCATTTTTAAATTTGTGTTTTTATTTTTTTATTGTTATTCAATTACAGTTGTCCCCATCTCCCCCATTACTACCCATTTTAAAATTTATTGATTATGTAACTAGCCCTAGAAAATATTGTGAAACTGAGTATTCTATAATTGTTTTAAAATTGATAAGTTCTGTTTAAATATGCTTCAGAATGCTTTAGGATAGCACCATCATTACAAATGAGCCTTATGAAAATGAGCAGAAGTTTGTCATAAAAATAGAGAGAAAATTTGAACATGGGTAATAAGATTTTATTTTTTCAAAAAACATAAATATTTTATATTTATTACTTTATATCTGTGTTGTGACAGTGCTGCTAAATTTCATTCTCTACATATTTTTCTGTTTTCTAAGTTTCCATGAAAGTTAATATATTTGTAAAATAAGAAAACTAACAGTACATATTATAGTATTGTCTTACCAAAAACGACTTGAGGTAGATGATGTGGATCAAAGGGCATGCATATTTTTTACAAAATTTTTTACAAAAATGTTTAACCAACAGGATAATACTAAGAAAAACAAACACTTATTGTGAAGAAAGCATGTGTGATTCTTAAAAAAAAAAAAGGATAAATAAATCAGTAAAAAAAGTCTAAGGATTTTCTTTTATCTCTTCTTAGTGGCAACTCTCATTCAATGAGGGACAGAAGTTTATACAGCCGTAAACCAGCTGTTTTGCTCATTGTGGGACAACCCTAAGGTTATTATGTTTAACAATGTTTCTTTTAAGGTGTCTCTAGCAGAATGGAGCCCAATGGCGATTTGCTAATTAACAAGCTTATTGGCTTTCCTTCCATCCTACCTCAACTTCTCATTCCATTGCCATGCTTCCCATGTTTACATCCAAAGTTATGATATTGCACCTAAAATCCTACCCTGAGGTCTGTTTTTGGGGGAACCTGACATAAGACATTTGGGGAAATCCAACTCAAGAATTATATTAGAAAATATAAGTTGTGTTTTGTCTTATCCTTTTCTTTTCTGTTTCTAACCATGGAAGTGAAAACATGTATCTAAGAATATACAACACACTAATTGAACAACTACTACGTTCCTGGCACTGTGCTAAACATATGGCATGAATTAACTTATTTAAATCTCACAAGAAATACTAAATGTGATACAGGATCTATGAACAGAGGAATCCCTGATCTATTTATTCAACTACTAACGAACACCTACTGTGTGAAAGGTGATCTCCTCCATGATGGCAAACCCTGACATCATGGAGCTAAAGAATAGAGGGATTAATAAATTCAAATAGTTATTTAGTTTTAATAGTGAGAAATTCTAAAGAAAAGAGCAGAGTGGTCTGAGGCAGAAATTTAAGAGGGGACAAAGTGGCATTTAATCTGAAATTTAAAAAAAAAAACCAGCTGTGGTCCATTTATACAATGGAATACTATGCAGCAGTAAAAAAGAAGAAACTCTTACCTTTTGCCACAGCATAGACGGACCTGGAGGCTATTATGCTAAGTGAAATAAGCAAGTCAGTGAAAGACAAATACCATATAATCTCACTTATATGTGGAATCTAATGAACAAATGAACTAATAAGATAAATAGAATTAAAGGAACAGAAACATGGAACAGACTGACAGCCATAAGAAGAGAACAGGGAAGTGGGGGCTGGTTGAAAGGAGGTGAAGGGAATAGCCCAAGAATGTACATAAATGACTCATATGTACGGACAACCATGTGGGGACTGACTATGGGAGTGCGGGGCAAGCTGGAGGGGGGAGCAAAGGCAAAATTGGGACAACTATAATAGCATAAACAATAAAATATAATTAAAAAATAAAAATTAAAATCAAGAAAAATAATTTATGATACCAAAAATTGTTAGATTTGCTTATGCGTTAAGTTTAGTGCTAATATTCTTATTTAGGAGTCTTGGAAGTTAATTTTAAAAAAAGAAGTAAGCAGAGTAGTTTTAAACAAAATAAAAACTTAGAGAAATGTTTGCATAGTTCATGAAATTATAAAAAGAAAAGAATGCATTAAATAATCCATGGCAAGCTCTTTGCATTGTTAACTATTGTTTTATATATTAACATTCAACACTTTCCTCACCTGCCTACCAGCTAGAAAGGCTCCAAAGAGATGCAGGGAGTGACATTTAAGGCTTTCCTTGAGATGTTCACTGTCCTAAACACACTCTGTGAATATAACACACAAACAAATAAATTAAAAATTTAAAAAATCAACCAATCAATCTAAAAAAATTCAAAATAAAAATAAAGTTTAAAATTGGTTGTTAACTAACATCTGGATTTCCAGAATTTCTAGAAAAGGAGTTGGCATTTCTCATGAGATCTCTCTGTAGACCTAAGAAGAGACCATCATGTTTCAGTGGTGCCTTCATTCTCCAGACTTCACAGATTTCACAGAGCTCCATAAAGCCGCTGCATCACAGTCTTGTAGAACTACTGATTAATGTTACTGCAGATAGCTGAGTCTACATTATAGTCTACATTTGCAAAGCCTACATTATGACATCTGATAGTGCAGACTCCTCTGTCCAGCTTCTGAACTAGATTATGGATTTATTATAGAAAAATTTGGCAGGCCTTTCTGGAAGAATAATGCAAAACAGTTAAGAGGATGGGTTTTCAATTCAGATGCCCCTGGGTTCTGTAAGAAGCCCAACATCCAGAACCAGTGCCATTTCCTACCACTCGTCTTCTAAGCCTGGCACTCTGTTCTCATTCAAATGTTCAACACTCCTCTTCGCATGCAGTTTCATGCCTTCCAAGTTTGTACCCTTGCTTTCCCCTCTCCTCTAAAGACCTTTGCCACATTATCCTGTAAATCCCTTGAAATCTGATTGAAATGTCATACATTGCTGACAAAGTTGCTATTCTCACCCCTGTACCCTCTCCAAATTCCTCTGGGCTCCTGTAGTATTTGAAACATATTATATCACATTGTAACTAATTATTTCTTGCCCTGATGGATTGTGGCACTGTTTTCCAAGTAGAGAAAATGAATGAATGAATGAGCTTGTTTTTGAAGATGTTTTTAGTTATTTTAATAAATTAAAACTTACTATTTTAAGACTATGCAAGGAAAAGAAGGAAGAATAATGAGAATAAAATGCCTTAACTATAAATAATATCTGACCAGGGAGATGAGAGCAAGTGTATTAAAGTCCTGAGACAGCCAGGAGGGATGAGGGCAAAGTGAGGGAAATTAGAGCAGCACATCCAGGTGCCCCAACAGAGTGACCATTTGCAAAGAAGCCTGCCAGTGGCAGGTTAACACAATTACCCACACAGAATTCGGCAGGAACCTGGGAGCTGTCGCAAGTGAGAAATGCTGGGAGAAACGAGGGTGAGAGACCAGATGAACAACACGAGAAGCTAGGACCACAGACATTACCAGCAATATTCTGAGGTCCGGAAGCAGAGCAGGAAAATCAGAATGGATCCAGGGATGCAGATTGATAAAGTTTATACACCTGAGAACTGTATAAGGAACAAAGTTTAGAAGATAGGGTTCAGATGGCGACTGAAGACTGAGGTGGATTACAGGTTTTAAATTGGAGGATCCAATCACCACAAAGTGCCTTTATTATTTATTTGTTTGTTTGTTTGTTTATCTATCTACCTATCTTGTTTATTGTTTCAATCTTTATTGTATTTCTTCCATTACCATTTAGTTCCCTTATACCTCCCTACACCCAGCAATCACCACACTGTTGTCCATGTCCATGAGTCCCTTTTCCTTTTTGCTGAATCCCTCCATCCCCTCACTTCCCACACCGCTAGCTCTCGTCCTGCTCTCCATCTGTGAGTCTGTCCCCATTTTTTTTTGTTAGTTCAGTTTGTTCACTAGATTCCATATATGAGTGAAATCATTTGGTATTTGTCTTTCTCTGACTGGCTTAATTCACTGAGTATGATGTTCTCCAGGTACAATCATACTGTCACAAGGGTAACATTTTCTTCTTTTTCTGTGGCTGAGTACTACTCCACTGTGTAAATGTCCCATAGTTGTTTCAGCCACTCAGCTACTGATGGACACTTGGGCTGCTTCCATATCTTGTGACTGTAAATAGTGTTGCAAAACATAGGGGTGCTTATGTTGTTTTGAATTAGTGATTTGGGTTCCTTTGGGTGTATGCCCAGAAGTGGGATCAGTGGGTCAAAAGGCGGATCCATTTTTAATTTTTTGAGGTATCTCCATACTGCTTTCTACAGTGTCTGCACCAGTCTGCATTCCCACCAACAGTGCAGAAGGGTTCCCCTTTTCTCCACATCCTCAACAGCACTTGTTGTTTGTTGATTTATTGATGATACCCATTCTGACAGGTGTGAGATGGTATCCCATTGTGGTTTTAATTTGCATCTCTCTGATGATTAGTGATGTTGAGCATCTTTCCACATGTCTATTGGCCATCTGTATGTCCTCTTTGAATAAATGTCTATTCATGGACTTTGCCCATTGTTTAATTGGGTTGTTTTGAGTTTTGTAACTTATTTATAAATGTAGGATATGAACCCTTTATCAGATGTATTGGTCAATACATTCTCCCATTCTGTGGATTGTCTTATTTTGTTGCTGATTTCCTTTGTTGTGCAAAAACATTTTTAGTTTAATGTAGTCCATTTATTTATTTTTTCTTTTGCTTCCCTTGCCTGAGGAGATATATCTGATAAAATATTGTTAAGACAAAGTCCAAAATTTTGCTGCCTATGTTTTCTTCTATGATTTTTATGGTTTGGGGTCTAACATTTAAATCTTTAGTCCATTTTGATATTTTTATTGTGTGTGGTGTAAGAAGGTGAACTAGTTTAATTTTTCTGCATGTATCTGTCCAATTTTCCCAACACCTTTTATTGAATAAACTATCTTTAGCCCATTGTATATACTTGCTTCCTTTGTCAAATATTAATGGACTATAAAGTTGTGGGTTTATTTCTGTGCTCTCTATTCTGTTCCATTGATCTATGTATCTGTTTTATGCCAGTACCATGCCGTTTTGATTACTATGGCCTTATAGTATAGTTTCATATTAGGTAGCATGATTCCCCCAACTTTGTTCTTCTTTCTCAGGATCACTGTTGCTATGTGGGACCTTTTGTGGTTCCATACAAATTTTTGAAATATTTGTGTTAGTTCTGTGAAATACATCATTGGAATCTTGACAGGAATTGCATTGAATATATAGATTGCTTTGGGTAATATAGACATTTCAATGATGTTAATTCTTCCTCTCCATGAACACAGTATATGCTTCCACTTATTTGTATATTCTTCAATTTCCTTCTTCAGGATCATATAACTTTTGGAGTACAGTCCTTTTATATCCTTGGTTAGTTTTTTTGCTAAGTATCTTGTTCTTTTTGATGCAATTGTGAATTGGACTTTTTTTTTTAATTTCCCTTTCTGTTATTTCATCATTGGCATATAAAAGTGCAACTGATTTCTGAATATTAGTTTTGTATCTTGATACTTTGCTTAATTCATTTATCATTTCTTGGTGGAATCTTTGGGGTTCTCTATGCACAGTACCATGTCATCTGCAAATAATGAGAGTTTTACTTATTTCTTTCTAATTTGGATGCCTTTTATTTTTTCTTCTTGTCTGATTGCTGTTGCTAGGACTTCCAGTACTATTATGAATAAGAGAGGTGAAAGTGGACATCCCTGTCTTGTTCCTGATTTTAAGGGGAATGCTTGTAGTTTTTGCCCATTGAGTATGGGGTGCTGGCAGTGGGTTTGTCATATATGGCCTTTTATTATGCTTCGGTGTGCTCTCTCTAATCCCACTTTGCTGAGAGTCTTTATCATAAATTGGTGCTAGATTTTATCAAAGGCTTTTCCAGCATCTATTGATATGATCATATGGCTTTTATCCTTCATTTTGTTTATGTGGTGAATCGCGTTTATTGATTTGTGAATGTTGCACCAACCTTGCATTCCTGGAATAAATTCCACTTGATCGTGGTGTATGATCTTTTTGTTGCATTGTTGTGTTTGGTTTGCTTTGTTTTTTAGGATTTTGGCATCTATGTTCATGAGGGATATTGGCCTATAAGTTTCTTTCTTTGTAGTGTCTTTGTCTGGTTTTGGAATTAGGATAATGCTGTTTATCCTAAAATGATGAGTTTGGGAGCCTTCCCTCATTTTGTATTTTATGAAATAGGTCGAGAAGGAGAACTATTAGTTCTTCTGGGAATGCTTGGTAAAATTCCTGCAGGCAGGGCTATTGCTTCCCCTCAGGCTGATACACTTGGGAGTGCTTTGCCTGAGAAAGATGGCTTCTGCACTATGGAGAATGGCCCAGCACAGGGATCCTGGTGGCTGTTCCTTCAGTTCTCTCCCCAGAGTCACCAAACCTAGACTCTCCTCAAACGTCTCTAGTCCACTCTGCCCTCCCTCTGCCGGAGCCCAGGGTAAGTGGCTGCAAATGAACTTTTCTGTATTGGCTCTTTAAGAGGCTCTCTGCATCTCCATCTGTTTCTCCCAGGTAGGCAGAAACCCTGCGGCTTTTCACACTGGATGTTATCTGGGTTCCCTTCTGGCTCTGGTGCTATAGGTTGGGGAGCCCAGCTTGGGATTTAGAGTCCACACTTCTCAAGGGGATCCACTGGCCACTGAACTATCCCTCTGGAACTTCAGCAGCTGCCCATGGGAGCCCAGCTAGTCCTCTTGCGCCTCCTCCACACTCCTTTCCAGTTTTGTGGTGAAGTCTTTCTTCTGTCTGTCCTTGGTTATGAGGCTTTTCTCCAGCTAGGGTTCAGTTGTTAATTCAGGATGCTTTCTCTACAATTTAGTTGTAATTCCAGATTGTCCCTGGAAGGAGGTGAGTGTAGCTTCCCTTTACTTCTCCGCCACCTTGTATCTCTAAAGTGTCTTTAAGTGTAAAGTACGTACAGTTCTACAGTAAGGAAGTCACATTAACAATAGAGAGTTGGGACAGAGGAAAATACTTTTTAAAGGTCTATTTTAAGAAAAATTTTACAGGTTTTCTGATTTTAAAACCATCAAAAACAAAATAGTAGGTCAAATGTCTTTCTTCTGGGTGTTTTTAGGCTCAAATGAGAAAATTATAATAACATCTTATGTGTGTATTATTTATTCTATAATATTTACAAAATATGTTGACATATATTATTACCATTATCACCTCCTTATATAACCTGGATATTTAATGGTACCACTTGGGTTGTTTTGCATGTTAACAATAAAACAAACCACAGTAAATACAGACACCCACCCACACATGTATTTTTCTAATCCCACTCACTTCATTTTTCTCATGGTACTTTGTCCCATTTTATATACCTTAAAAATCTCTGGAAATCCCTTCTGGAACAAAGTACTGGTACAAATATACAAGTGCCATTTAACATTAAGAGATTTATATTTCAGAAAATTGCAATTATTTTAGCTATCATCCATAAACTTACAGAAATAATGGCAAACTCTGAAAGGTTTATGAAAGATTCCTTTTCCAGTTAAACTTCATTTCTTACCTGAAGATACAAAATGTTATAATAGTCACTTCAAATATTTAAAATATTAGGAAATATTAACAGTCCCAAATGTATAAATATGCATTTGCACACAAGCTTTTGAACATGTTTGAAAATGTGCTCACAAATCCCACAATTGCAAATGATTTCACCACATATTTCTTTGCTCTAGTGGCTCTACATCATTATACTAAGGAAAGATGATTCTTGATCTTTATTCTCAGTCACAGGGCACAAGAATGAGAAAGCAGGAAACATCCCTCCTACGTTTCACATCTAGTAAAGTCCCAGTGTGTGTCCTTCAAGGGGTGAGTGACTCAAATGCTAGTCCAAGCAAGAGCTACAAATAATTTTAAAATATCTTTACTCCAATGAGTTAATATCATCTGATAAGTC
Organism: Macrotus californicus; assembly: GCA_007922815.1. Lineage (NCBI taxonomy): Eukaryota > Metazoa > Chordata > Mammalia > Chiroptera > Phyllostomidae > Macrotus > Macrotus californicus. The sequence continues at coordinate 10,738 of VMDR010032101.1, forward strand.
ATCCAATACAAATCAATCAGATATACCTAAATGAACCAAAATACTGCATTATACCATCCATTTAATCAGGCTTGGAATCTAGACCAAACTGTTAAATCTAGAATTTTAAAAAAGGGGGCATTGCAAAATTGCAGAGATATTTAGGATATATATTAGATTTTAAAATCAAACAACTCATGATCCTTACTAAACCTGAAAATTGAAAAAGATTAACATCTTCCTTGGCACAACATGGTTTTCAAATCTATATGACATTGCTTGGCTCCACTTTTAGTCAGCATAATTTTGGCTTCCATTTGTATGTGGATAACAGCCAAATTCATCTGTCTTCTATGTCCAATCCTAGCATCTTTGTTTAGTTCCTTGACTCAGATTCTGTTTTAAATAGCCTGAAACATTACTGTAAAGAAAGAGATTTCCCTGAGCAATTTAAGGTATCTTTGTCAAATCATATAGTTATCATCTGAAGCTTTGTTTTCAGTTCAGTGGTTTGAAGAGTGTAGCTTTCTTTCTGTAACATGCTTAGAGATTTCCATGCCTCCTTTCATCAGAAATTGCTTTGATTAATATAATTCTCTTTCTGCTATGATTTCTTTTGTGATTCACTGCCCTCTTTGATGAGTGAAAAATGCAGGTGCTAGATATCTCAGGAGAGCTAAGTTTGAGGGCAATGTGTACATTCCTATCTTTGATGTCACAAATTGCTTTTAAAACTTTACTTTTTGCATTTGTTTATAAAAACCTATAAGATAATTTTGCAGGTCTTGGGCCTGTTTGCTAGGAGATTAAGTCCTCATTGTTCTAATTTCTGAAGGCTGACTTTCTTGGGTCTTAGGCTAGCTAGCTTCTGGCTTGGGTCAATGGAAGGTGAAGATGAGAGATGGAGGGCAGGATGAGGAGGCAGCTAGACTGTCTCCTCTTTAAGCCATGTCACTGGTAGCAACTTATCTCCTGTGACTCCAGCTGCCACCATCCAGGCCCATCGTGGTGCTGTCCTCTAACCAAGGAGGACTCCACGTTTTAGTCTTCCAGTTTCCTCCACTCGATTCTCTGCTCTGTGGATGTTAGTGAATCCTTCATGGTGT
>VMDR010032102.1:0-11821 GCA_007922815.1 Macrotus californicus
GGTGGGGAGGAGATGGGACAACTGTAATAGTATAATCAATAAAATATATTTAAAAAAAAAGAAAAATTTACAGGGAATCAACAGTGGAGTGGATGAAACTGAGAATTAAATCAATGATTTGGAATATAAGGAAGAACAAAACATTAAAAAAGAATCCAAAAATACAAGGATAGACTAAGGAGCCCCTGGGACAACTTCAGACGTACCAACATTCAAATCATAGGGGTGCCAGATGAAGAAGAGGAGAAGCAAGAAATTGAAAACTTATTTGAAAAAATAATGAAAGAAAATTTATCTAATTTGGTGAAGGAAATGGACATACAAGTCCAGGAAGCAGAGAATCCCAAATAAGACAGACTCAAAGAGGACCACACCAAGTCACACCATAATTAAAATGCCAAAGGTTAAAGATAAAAAGAGAATCTTAAATGCAGCAAGAGAAAAGCAAATAGTTACCTCTAAAGGAGTTCTCATACGACTTTCAGCTGATTTTTCAAAAGAAACTTCGCAGGCTAGAAGGGACTAACAAGAAGTATTCAAAGTGATGAAAAGCAAGGGCCTACAACCTAGATTACTCTATCCGGCAAAGCTATCATTTAGAATGGAAGGGCAGATAAAGTGCTTCCCAAACAAGGTAAAGCTAAAGGAATTCATCATCACCAAGTCATTATTTTATGAAACGTTAAAAGGACTTATTTAAGAAAAAGAAGATCAAAACTATGAACATTAAAATAGCAATAAATTCACAACTATCAACAATTGAATCTAAAAACTATGCAAATAAACAGAACAGAAAGAGAATCATAGATATGGAGATCATTCAGAGGTTTATCAGCTGGGAGGGGGAAGAGGGGAAAATAGGAGAAAATGCACAGGAATTAAGGAGTACAAATTGGTAGGTACAGAATAGACAAGGGGATGTTAAGAACAGTATAGGAAATGGAGTAGCCGAAGAACGTTTATGCATGACCCATGTACATGAGCTAAGGGTAGAATTGCCAGAGGGAACTGGGGGTATTGGATGGAGGGGTGTAAAGGGGGAAAAAATGGGACAATTGTAATAGTATAATCAATAAAATATATATTTTAAAAAGAAAGTATTCACTAAATAGTAGTCGTTAGAGATATAACCTGGGACAGTGGCAAGGAAGTTTGGCAAATTAAAAAATCAGCCTGGCTTGTGTGGCTCAGTGGATTGAGTGCCGGCCTGAGAACCGAAAAGTTGCTGGTTCAATTCTCAGTCAGGGCACATGCCTGGGTTGCAGGTCATGTCCCCGCTTGGGGGTGCACAAGAGGCAGCTGATCAATGCGTGTCTTGCACATCGATGTTTCTCTCCCTCTCTTTTTCCTTCCCTTCCCCTCTCTCTAAAAGTAAATAAATAAAATCTTTTAAAAATCAAACAGAAAAGGGACTTACTTGGGGGGACCACCCATTGAAACACTTCTCCTCTGGGATACAGGTGCCTAAGGGTCATACTACAGTGGCCACATGGTGGAGATGTCACAAGATACATAAGGAGCCTCTCTGAGGATCACAGAGGTTTTTTGATGACAAATAGTTTAAAACATGATTTTCATATGAAGACACAAAAAATATACTATGTAATAAAAATGCCAAGTTTGCATAATTTTAAAACTTAAGGCCTCAGAAGAATTTGGTCCTTAATGAGGGCCCTTCAGATTGATCCCTCAGGCCACTGAGGTCCAAATCACTCTTCTCCTAATATCAAAGGGACTTGGTTGAGAATCCTTTTGTCAGGGACAGAGGCTGGGCTAAGAGCCAGGATTTCTGACTTTGTCACTCTTTGAAAGAGCAAAACAAACAATACGACTGTTCACCTTCCCACTGTTTAACCTTCAAGTTCAGCATTAAGAACATGAAGTATTCCGTCTAGTTTATGACAACGTGTTTCTGATTCCTCCGGGTATAATAATTACTAGCCAAACCACTAATCATCTACAGGGTGAATAGTCACACTTTAGAGATGGCTGCAAAGCAAAACACTTAAAATTGGTTGGGTTCTTCAGGAAAGACCCGAAGGCTGACTGTCACTTAGATACTTGAAGTTTTCTGTGGAAGGAATTTGCCTATCTGGGTCTTGTTGACCCTTTTCTCTCTTTAGCCCCCACTCTAGCCCTCTGCAGGTGCCCTCTGTTGGCCCAGCCTTGGAGCTGCCCAGGCCTCAAGGCTTCTGTGTTTGCGCAGGGCCCTGGAGTGGCCCTTGACTCATTAGAACACACACCTGACCAAGATTCCATTACTAACTCAGCAGCAGCCACCACCATAGCCCTACATCTATACTCCTAATTCCTGGCCTTTTAAAGTTTTACTTTCTTCTTCTTGTTCTTTTTTTTTTTTTAAGATTTTATTACCTTATTGTTGTTCAATTATAGTTGTCTGCATTTCCCCCTCACCTCTCCCTTACTTTCTTCTTCTTAACTGAACAAGTAATACTTATTGATTGTAGAGAAATTTAACAGTCCAGACAGATGAAAAGGGGGGGTGGGCAGGGAGGGGGGGAGTCCCAGTAGTTTTTCCACCTTGGTCAGCTGGATGAGTCACATGACTTGGGACACCATTTTGTGTCTCCACCTGTTTAAGGTGGAAATCTACATAGTGTGACTATGCTCAGTGTTGGGGTTCAGGGAAGCAGAATTCTGCAAGGTGTATTGCTCTGATAAAAATCAGAAACCTGCTCAAGTTCAAGGTGGGAGAGGACTGGCCCAGACTTATTTGAGGATCATTAAGTTGGTCCTTGGTGACCCTAAGGGTTGGATCCAGAGGACAGAGAGCCCTTCCAATAGATCTCACCACCTCTTCAAATGGCAGACTCTTGGAGAAGTGAGATGACCAGACCCTGGCCAGCCCTTCTAAGGTTTTCCCCTACACCTACTCCATTACCTCACAATATGTAAAATTCCTAGAATACAGAACAAGTCTAGCTCTGACTGGTGTGGCTCAGTGGACTGAGCACCAGCCTGCCAACCAAAGGGTTGCTGGTTCGGTTCCTAGTCAGGACACATGCCTGGGTTGCAGGCCAGGTCCCCAGTGCGGGGCATGAGAGAGGAAACCACACATTAATGTTTCCCTCCTTCTCTTTCTTCCTCCCCTCCCCTCTCTCTAAAAATAAATAAAATCCTTTTTTTTTTAAGAACAAGTCTAAATTACAGGTACTCCTAGAAAAGAGAGTCAAGTGACTTAGATCCACAAGGGCTCCATTTCTGAGACACGGAAATGCCTTACTCTGCCAGATCAAACAAAACTAAAGTGACCTTCTGGTCCCCCCAAGAGAGGTATGCTGGGGGAGGTAAAAACATCCCTGTCCTAGAACCCAGGGATGATGTAGGAAATGCCACTTAACCATTGCCAGGACCCAAAGGACTCTGAGGCCAAGCTATCAAAGGTTCAAGTAAGGGGTTGGAGAGGGACAAAGACAGATGGGGATGGAACTGGGAGCTGTCAGACTCACTTCAGGAAATTAGTGACGGGGACCAGAGGGAGGGTGGTGCAGGGAAGGCTTCCAGGGGAGGGGAGTGTGTCAGAGAATGAGAAGAACAAGACAAACAGGGGACTGTTTAAAGGTGAATTGGCAGCAGAGGATGGGTGATGGTTGGGCTTGGAGGGGTGGTGGGGTGAAGAAGGGAGGGGGTGGCAGTGGCTTTGAGGGAGCTCTCTGCAGAGTGCAGTCCTTTGAGGTGATGACCAGAACTCTGGGTCTTAAGAGCAGGAAAGCAGGTTATATTTCACATCCTTCCCTGAATAGAGAGATTGGATTTGGTCAAGAATAAGTCCCTAGGAAGCAATTGTGAGCACCCTGCCTGTCCATCTTGTTTTTAATATGGAATGGGAGCAAAGTTGGGAGTGTGGGCATCTGACAAGGTCTTTATGATTCTAGAATCACTTATTATACCTTCTTCTTCCTCCTCTGCTTTTGCTAATGGGCTGTGGGTACCCACTCACAGAGGACAATAAGACACTATTGTGGGGAATGCAGAAACTGGGCCCTGCCCTCTCGGCCTTCTGAAGAAACTGGTTTTTGAATTTGGTTTGTTTTTTAACTAACCTTTGCCTCCAGAAGGTTTGAACTTTTCCCACCTTCAATCTCTGGGTCCCTTTATATCGTTCATAGCTTTCAGTCCTGAGAAGTGGAAGTCCGGTCTGCTCCCTAACATCAACACCTCCTGTGTAATGCAGCCTCACTTCCTCTGGCCCAGAAAGATGGCTTTTGGATTCATCTTTCCCTGTAATAGGGCTTCTCCTCCTTGGATCCATATCTTGGAGATAGTCACATTGAGCTGAGAACCTGGGAGTCATCCTGGATTCCTCCACCCCTGTCAACCTCTCTCAGTCAACAGGTTTTTATTGAGCATCTTCCATAAACGAGGCCCTGTTCGTGGTGCTGAAGAACGGCACATGTAGAGCAAATCCCTGCCTTCATGAGCTTTCAGTGACCTGTGGGGTGGATTCGACCTTCTGAATGTCTGTTGCCCTCTTTCTCACTGTCACTACCCTTGGTCCTTCCCTGTCACCTGGAATCATCTGCATGGTATTCAGAGTGATCTTACAAACCCAGATCTACCCTTGTCGGTGCTTTGCCAAAAATCCCAAATGAAGACTTTTTTAAAATGCAGAGTGAAAAAAATTAAGTTGTAAATTATATTGTAATGGTCAGACAGCTTTTTTAAAAGTACTGAAGCAACATCCATGTTTTTCATGGATATGTACGTGGTGAAAACAGAAAAACATGGACTGGAAGAACCACCCCAAATTCATGATGGTGGTGCCTCTGGGAGGGAGGAGAAGGGTACTGGGGATGGGGAAAGGGTGGCTTCAGTTTTATCTGTAATGACTTGTTTATTTGGGGGAAAAAGCCAGAGCAAAGTTGACAAAATGTTAATAGTAGGTTAATAAAACTTTAAATGTGGATAGTGTGCAAGAGTGTGACATTACTGTTTTCTGTATTATAGAAAAACTTGTCAAAATGTAAACCATGAAACCCTCAGGAGTCCCTCACTCTTCTCACTCCCTCAGCCTGACTGATGTATTGAACTGTCATGAGCTTGTGCCAATCTCCTTTCTACACTGAGGGAGCAGCAGTTCCCCAAAGATGTCACTGGTGCTCTTGTCCCTGGCCATATGCCTTTCCCATTTTACTCCTTTGCTCCTGCTCAATGGCTGGTGTAGGGAGCTGGTTAAGATTGGGAAGGTAGGAATATTCTGGGGAGGACAATTCTTGTCCTGGTTTGTATTCAGCTGCAGTTAGGGAGACATATCACCTGTTTCTTTTTATTTAAAATCTGGTTTGTTTCAAAACTGGTACCAGTGAGAGGGAGGTGGAAAGAGTAAGACCCTCCACAGAACCATTCCCTGCACTCTCACCCAGCCTTGCCAAATAGCCTAGTCCTGAGGCAGAAGCTTCCCAGCAGAATAAGAAAAACTGATAACCGCATTCCCTGGTCTGACTCTGTTAGGATGATCATATGGCTTTTCCCACTGCTGCTGGAAGAGGCGCTTTGGTGCAAGCCAGTGCCATCCTGTGCCTAGAGGGAGGAAGCTTGGCCTGGACCTGTTTTGACCATAGCTCCTGGTGGGATGCTAAACAGGCACACAAACCCTGGTCCAGGACACCCTCCCACACACTCTGCCCCTGATGTCTCTGCACCCTTGGCCTCTTCCACATCATCCTTGCTTCCCCTTTCACAAACTAGGGTAAGCATCCCTCATATGCATGTCCCCCCAGGGCAACCATCCTCTCCCCTTCACAGCACACATCACCCTGAATTCTAACTACCTAGTATGTAACTGTCTTCTGCACCAGGTGGTGCTCTTCGAGAGGGCAGGGATCAAGTCTGTCTCATTTGCAGTTGCATATCTAGCTCCCATGACTCTGCCTGGCTCATAGAAAGTGTTCAATACATTTTTTTTAATGAATGAATTGTCTCCCCCACTAGACTGTGATCACCCTGCTTATAAGGACTATAACCTGATCATCTCTGGATTCTCAGTGCCTTGTATAGAGTACTTGGCACATAGTAGGTGCTCAATAAATACTTGCCAATTTGAGTGACTGAACCTTGGTTTCTCCCCTTACAATCTAGATAGAAGGCGAGAAACTTTGTTTCTCTCTTCGTCTTCCCCAGCGTCAAGGCTGCTGATTGAAGCTGTGGGGCCCTTCCTGCCTTTGATAACTATACATTCAAACCTTTTAATGGTATCACAGAAAGTGGTGGCCAAGCCCCTGAGTCCAGGTGTCCCTCCCATAGCCTAACCCAAGCATGGGAGGGCTCCTTTGGAGATGGGCTGCTTCAGGGCCCCTTTTCACTCATTTCAATCTCCAACATTATGGAAGATCTTGTTCACCCTGAATTCTTCCTGCCACCCTACAAGTCTTCTTTCATCTTACTCTGTTCTCAGAGATGTGTTATAGCCAAGCGTATGTTTTCCTCAACCCCAAATAAAATACAGAATCTGTCCTATTTTAGGACCAGTGTTTCCCCATCTGGAACTTACTTTTCAAGTTTATATTTCACTTCCAAATCCACTCTCTTCCAGGAAGTCTTCCTTGATTAAACTAAACATGTTTTAATTTTCATCCCCTGCCAATACTCTATATCCCAACGGCACTTGCCCTTTGTACTTGGTCCCTACACTGTTCGTGGGAGTTCTGTCTTCCCAACCATACCGCATAAGTGTGTGCTATTTTAAGCAGGCTTGATAAATGACTGTTTATATCTTCTTATCAAATCGACAAGAAAAACACACACACACCAAAAAGAAAGCAGAGAAGGGTTTTTTTCCTTTATTGCTTTAACATAGAATTTGCCGCCTTGGTGCTTTGCAAGCTCCTTAGCACCATGAGAAGAGAATTCGATTTTTGTGAAACATTTGAGGATATATAAAGTATGTATAAATACCCAGGAATAAAGACCATGTCTTTTGTTTGTATATTATTTCTCTAATTCCTTCACTCCATAGGATTTACTCAAAGTCCTTGGTTTAAACCCTGAGTATTAATTGGTTGACTAAGCTTTGGCTTGCACCTCACTGAGATCCCTGGATTCTTTTAAGCCAAACAGTTATGCCAGTGGTGTGGATGTAGGTAGGAGAAGAACCTTTAAGTGTCACCCATGGGAGGAAGTGGTTCTCCTGGGCCTCATTCTCCAGTCTGTGTGTGTTCAGGGGGTGGGGGGACAGGGGTTGGATGAGAGTAGAGACAGACCTATATACTAAACCTGCAGTTGCAGGCAGGGTTGGGGGAGTGAGGAAAGGGAAAGAGAGGAATCTGGGCCAAGGCCAGAGGTGGCTCCCAGGGGAGTTCTCAGAGCGGGCAGCCGGACGTCGCTCCATCCTTCCCGCCTGACGGATGGGTCTGTTGCTCAGGCACAAGCTGTCAGGCCAGGCCGCTTCCAAGGCAGAACAGTGGCGCTTCTGTGCACGCTACCCTGTGTGCCTGGAGAATGGGGCCCGCCCCGGAGGCCGAGGGAATGATGGAGAAAGCAGACGTCTCGGAGAAGGAGCCGTGATGGGCGGGGAGCCGTAGGAAGCATGTCTGCCTCCCCAAAACAAGGGCCAGAGGATGCCAGCAGAGGGGGGCTGTTGGAGAACCCTCAGGTGTGTGCGGGTCGGGCGAAGAACTGGATCGCTTGGGAGCGTTTGGGGGTTGCTGTTGGCCAGAAGAAGAGGCTGAAGGAGGGGTTAGTGTGAAGAGCTCAGTCCTTCGGCCAAAAGCCTCCTGCCATTTAATAACAAGAGCCTGTGTCTTCAGTTACACGATGTTTGTTTCCAGGTCAGACACTCCGAAACCTGCTACCCGCCTCTCCCCACCCCCTACCCCCGTCTCCGCCGTCTCTGCTGGCATCTTCGGCAGCCTCACTGGGCCCTCCGCGCTCCCAATCCCACAGGCTGGGCGGGCGGGATCCCTGCGGCTCACGCTCCGGACGGGGGGATCCTCGAGACTCAGCGATCCGCCCCTGGCCGAGCTCCGACCCCTCCCGGCAGCTGCCTCCCCCTCAGCGTTAATTAAAACTTGCGAGATGAAGAGGCTGGCGCGGGCGGCTCCGTTTTATTTGCAGCATCTTTCATGCTGCTGACGATCGTAAAGGGCTTTAATATTGAAATATGGGCCATTTTCCCAGCTCCAGCCCTCGCCGCGCGCTCCCCACACCCCCACACCCAGCCACACCGCGCTTGATAAAAGAGCCCCTGCAAATCCATTAAGAAGAGATAATTGAAAACTCCGGGGTAATATTTAAGGCTGCGCGCTGACGAGGGGCGGAGGGCTCGACTGCGCCCGCAGTGCCCAGCATTACCGGTGCGCTCCCGTCCCCAGCGCTCCAGGCCCGCCGAGGCCCGCCGCCTTCTCCCGGCCTCTTCGCTGTACAAGCCTCACTCCCAGCTCTCAAACGGCCTGCTCTACCCTTCTTGGCTCTGCGGAAGTCTTGTCCGGAGAGACTCCTAGTTCCATAAAGAGTGACAAGTCACACAGGGGCCAATGTGCACAGTGGACGCAACATCTTGCCCCACTAGTATGGCTTGGATTTGGTGCCCCTGGCCATTGCATTCCCTGCGTCTTCAATGTCCCTCCAGCACTTGTCCACCTGGGGAACTGCTGTTTCTCCATCAAAACCAGCCCAGCTCCATCAGAAGTAATGGCTCAATGTGGAATGGGTGGAGGCATCTGGTGATGAGGACACAAGGGTTTACTACAGTGTTCTATTTTTGTATGTTTTCAATCTTCGGCAAAATTTTTTTTTACAAAGCAGCTCAAGTATTTTCCTTTTATGCCTTCCTCTACTATAAAAATGGACTACCTGTTGTCATGCACGTTATTGACCCTTATCACATTATGTTGTCATTACTGTTTAAAGTCTGTCCCCCTACTAGGCTATGACATTTTGAAGACAGGGATCAGGTCTAATATCCCTCCTTAGACCTTGCTCCTGGCTCAGTGCCAAGCACATAACATGTGCTCAGTAAATGTCATTGAATTGACTACTCTCTGAGACCCTAGAGGTCTCCAGGGTTTGTTAGGATGCTAGCACACAAGGGGGGGGGGGGGGGGGGGGGGGGGGGGGGGGAGCAGAGCATGGCAGAGGAGCAGGGTCTGTAAGGCTAAGGGCTGGGTTGAGGGTGTTGGCCCTTTCCCACAGTGACTGGCTCCGGGAAGTTCCCAGGATGGGGATAGTGGGTGGAGGAAGGGCTGAGGACCCTGTTCTGCACTGTGGTATAGGAATACTTAGGTCTCTCTCTACCTGGATCTTCTGGTGGGGGTGGAGGTGGGGTGGAGGTGGGGTGGAGGCAGGGGGTGGTTTCCCTACTCCATTTGCCTTACTCTCCTAGTCAGGTCAGACTTGAGTTCTGTTGTGAGTGTGTGTGCTCTAGAGCACCCATGTGTCTTGGGTGAGGGACAAGCAGAAAAGAGGAGGGGAAGAGGTATTTGAAGACCTAGTTCTGCAAAAGGCATGAGTGATTTCCATCAACACCCAGCTGACCCCTACCCCTTTGCAGGGCCTTTACTGATCACCCCTCTTGCCACAGACTTCTCCACACAGTACCCAGCACCCTGCTGGGGGGTTGTACTCACAGGAAGGCATCACAGAGAGGGGTGCTGTTCTGACTCAGCTCCCATCCCCATGTTGTCCCTAAGACCACAGTTGAAGGGACACTCTCTGTATGGCCAGGATGAGGCCAATGCTCAGGGACTCCCTGTTAGAGCCATAACATATCTGAGCTGGAAGGGGCCAACAGAACATTGGGTCTAGCCCCCTCTTAACATCAATGGGGCAGCTGAGGTCCAGAAACTGTACATATGTGAGACCATTGGTGGCAGAACCAGTGCTCTGTCCCAGCAAGTTAGTGGCAGAGTTGGAATTGGAATCCTAATCTCTTGACTTACTTAAATATACACAATTAGTATTTGAAGTGTCTTTTGCAAACTTTATCTCATTCAATTCTCTCAAATCTATGGGACTTATTATACAGTTCCATCTACAGATGAGGGAATGAGGCTCAGAGAGATTAGTGATTTGTCCATTCACACACTGGTAAAGAACAGATTCAGGATTCCAACCCCTGCTTTACTGCCTCCGATTTCAGTGCTCACTTCTCCAATGTTCGCTCCTCTGACTCCAACACACAGACACACAGACAAGCTGGGCCAGTTTCCCAGACACTCACCCTTCATCCCTGGGAACCTACAGCCAGAGGCCCACTTCCTCCTCCCCAGGGCAGTGCTTTTGCTCCAAATGTAGGGGGTGGTATCCCCCACTATGGTCCATGAACTAAAGCCACACAGAGCCTGGTCTCTTGCACACAGCCCAGCTCCTGTCTGTGGCCACCAAGGCCTCGGCCATAAATCCCCAGGTCTCAGCTCATAACCATTAGCAAGCGATTGGGCTCATCAGGACGCATTTATGAGACTTAGGTCAGATAAATGGATTGCCAGAGGTCAGGAACAAGGGATCTGCTCGCCTTGCCTTGCTTCAGAGGTGTCCCCAACCACCCAGAGGCTGGCACATTCCATGTAACTTGCAGCTGAAGGTAGAAGTAGGGGTGCTGTCACAGGGGGGTAAAGATGTATCCCCAAGTAATCACTCTCATGGAAGGAAAGAGCCTAGGGATATGAAGCCTGGCCACAAGGGCTAGAGATACATGCACGTGCACACACAGCACATATACAAATGCATGCACACTCTCACACCCCGTCTTTGATTCAAATCCAAACTCGTCAACAACCACTTCCCCAACCCTGCCCACCTCATGATGTCCTCATACTGTTTCACCTTTGAGGTATTACCTAGATTATGCTTCTTAAATATCACTGTGCATACAAATGACTGGGGAGCTTGTTAAAATGCAGATTTAGATTCAGTAGGTCTGCAGCGGACCCTGAGATTGTTTTTCTAACCAGCTCCCAGCCAAGGCTGATGCTGCTTCTCCAAGGATTTTAAACAATGGCCCTGCCATATTGAAGGGATAGGAGTCTTCAGAATGTGGAAGAGTGGGTGAGGGCAGTGTGGAAAAGCACCCCCTACCCCCTGGAGATTCTGCTATGCACACCCAAGTGACTGAGCCACTTCTAGAAAGTTTTTTCCTCACTCTTCACAGAGCTCCGCCTTGCCCTTCAAATCTCAGAACAAATGCGACTTCCTCCAAGAAAAGTTCTTTGAACACCCAATCTAACAGCCCCCCAAACTACTCGTCTGTGATTATCTTACCCCTCTCCATAGCAGATATCACAACTTCCAACTATATATATATGTTTACTTATTTCTTTTGTCTGTCTCACCCCCTGAAATATAGAGTCCCTGAGTTCATGGATCATGTCTCTCCTGTTCATTCATGAATTCTCATCACCTAGTGCCTGGCATGCAGGAGATATTCAGTAAATATTGATGATAAATGAATGAATGAATAAATAAATGAATGAAGCACTTCCATACTAAGAAGTGGTGGGGAAAAGAGTATTGAAATCAGGAGATGAGGCCATAGGCAATTAGAGAAAGCTTCTTGGAGGAAGGGAAATGGGAGGAAAAGAATACTGTGTGGAGACTGAGGAGAGATGACCCAAGCAAGGGGGGAGGAAGCATATCTGGGTACTTCATTTATTTATTTTTTTTTTTAAAGATTTTATTTATTTATTTTTAGACAGAGGGGAAGGGAGGGAGAAAGAGAGGGAGAGAAACATCAATGTTGCCTCTCACTTGGCCCCCACTGGGGAACCTGGCCTGCAACCCAGGCATGTGCCCTGACTGGGAATCGAACTGGTGACCCTCTGGTTCGCAGCCCGCGCTCAATCCACTGAGCTACACCAGCCAGGGC
>VMDR010032103.1:0-11820 GCA_007922815.1 Macrotus californicus
AAAAACAAAAACAAACTAAGCAAATGACTAGAACAGGAACAGAATCACAGAAATGGAGATCACCTGGAGGGTTATCATCAGGGGAATGGTGGAGAGAGAGGGGGAAAAGATACAGGGAATAAGAAGCATAAATGATAGGTAGAAGGTAGACAGGGGGAGGTTAAGAATAGTATAGGAAATGTAGAAGCCAAAGAACTCATATATATGACCTATGGACATGAACTAAAGAGGGGGAATGTGGGTGGGAAGGGGTGTGCAGGGTGGAGGGGAATAAAGGGGAGAAAATGGGACAACTGTAATAGCATAATCAATAAAATATATTAATATATATATATAAAGACAAACATAAGAACAACATGTAATAAAATAAAACTTCTTCTTGCCATTTAATTCTTAGCTAAGTTCAATATGCTAAGTTGTTTTAAAATGAGAAGTGTCTGTTTATTAGTAAGCAATAAGGTGGCTGTGTTTATGAAATGGGTTGTAGCTACAACATATGAACACAGTTATGAATAAAGCAAACTGCAAAGAGATTAACAGTGGAAGATCTGAGATTTTATTTGTTTTTATGAGGACTCCCCCAGTCACTTCATGTTTATGGCAAAGTCATAACTGTACCCTAAGGTCTGTTTAGCCTAGACTAAGTGGCCATCATCAACCCCATTAATGCCACAACAAGCTCAGGGGAGTTCTTTGCAGACTAGGGTTGGGGGGAGGAGAATGATGGCATTTTGCTTTAAGCAGACACAGTTCTTTGAGCTTCCTTTGCAGTCAGTAAATACAGATCCCCAAATTTCTGACTATGAACTTTCAAGAGCACCCTTCAAGCTCACTCTTCCCCTGAGTCCTGTTTACTATGCATAATAGCTGGTTAACTAGTGTACAATAAGTCCTCATTACTTGAACTCCACTGTTCTCTAAAACTGCTTGGTAAACTATAAAGGCCTTGAAATTCACTTGTTTTCCTGCCTGAGGTGGGGACACTCCTCCTCCATCTACAATTAATAGCACACATACCATACCGCAACTACCTGCTCGTGAGGATAGACCTTCCTTGATTTCTGAAGCAACATATAAGAGTGGAAAGTCACCAACAACTTCCTTATAGCTAAACCTAACAGATATCTTTTCGTTCGTCTTACTTGGCCTTACTGTGGTTCTGAATGGTAACTTTTTCTTGGAAATAATGACTTTACTAAACTTCCATAACTAAATAGCCTCATGGTTTTCCTCCCGTGTATATTTGATTGTAATACATTCTTTTGGAGACTTTACAAAGGCACCCAAATGCAACATTCCCAGACTGAATTCATAATCTTTCTCTGCGTACACTTTTCCTCCTATGGCCTCCTTGAAAATGAATGCCTGCCATATGCATGGATCCTAAAGCTAAAGACTCAAACACTCTGTGAATCTTCCCTCCCCCAGTGCCCAATCTGTCAGCCCACCACCAACCAGTCAGTCAATGCTGATTATTACTGTCCCTAAGTAGTGTTCACATACTCCTACTTTTCTGTACCCTTTCTGAAACTGCCCAGTCCAAGCAGCCAACTAAATAACTGGGTGATCTTACTGACCTCATGCCTCTGAGCCTCAATTTACTGCTTTGTAACATGAGACAGTTAGAATGAACACCACGTTTCTTCCTTCTCTGTAGGCTGTGAATGTAAGAATTTAAAATCATAGAGGGGATCAGGGCAAAATCAGTTCCTTTGGGAGACCATCTCTCTTTCTCCATTTAAATTAAATACTAGTGTGACCAAGATTGTGCTTCTTATTCTTTCATAGCACAACCACAGCAGGCAACAGTGATATCAGATAGATGAATAACCTATTACCGCAGACCTTCTCAGGCCGATAGCATTTGGGCTCCTACCATTCATCAGGTAACTGGGCTCTGGCCCTTTGGCAAATTCCCAGGCATTTCAGGACTAGGCTTCACAGGCAAAAGTAACCCACCAACCCCTTTAAAATGAGTAACAAATGGTTATCTTCACTTTTATATTTTAAATATGTTGGATTTTAATATGTATTTCAAATATGTATTTTGTATTTTAAAAATCTTCATTTCAAACTGCTACATACTAAACTGCCTCAGATAGCTTAAATCCAAAGCAGTGGGTTTCAAACTCTTTTGATAGCAACTCACAAAAAAAATACAAAATAATTTTTATCATTGACCAGTCTACACACATATGTACAAAACTAATAAAAATGTTTTATGAAAAATTGTATTTACTGTGTTACATATAATACACTCTGATATTATCTATTACATTTTATTTCATTGCTTTTAAGTGCTTGTCAAAAACTCCACTATTTTATAATAGTTATTTTATAATCCGCTACCTGTCAGGACCTGCAGTTTGAGAAACATTATTTTAAAATTATAGGTTCCAGACACTCCAGCCAGTAGTCTGGTGTCCAAATTTTTAAAATGACTCATTTAAATGCATTATCAAAAAGCAATATTTGCTAAAGAAATCTCAGTCCTCCCAAAGGGCATTGTACTGGGGACTCCTACCATAACTCACCCAATGAATAGCCAGCCTTCTCTGTGGAGAACTGAGATGTGAATGAAACATCAAGTGAAAATGCTATAAAATCAGAAATCAAGTGAAAATGGTATAAAATCAGAACAGTTGGAAAAGGGGGACCATCACCGAATGCAATGTGTGGTCCCTCTGGAAAACATAAAACAGCTTAGAGTGAGGTGAATGGAACAAAGCAGCAAAAAGATATTCATGGAGAAAAGATCAAGTTTGTAACTTCTATCACCAAGCTTCACAACTTGCACTTCTGCTTTCCAACCCTGTCAGACAGTGATATTGAGAATAACTTCAGTAATCATGTGACCCTGAGTTTCTCAGCAGACATCATTTAAGTCATTTAAAAGGATAACTGCAAATTAAATTAGTTCATCCTAGTTATGCAAAAATTATAAATTCAAATAAGCAAGGTAATTTGCTTCTAAATTAAAATTTTTTTCAATCACTTGGCATCTCAAATCAAAGCAAATGGGTAATGTTACCAATTATATCAATTTGACTCTTAAATTTAAATACATAAACATATGATGAACAAAATTAAAATTCTTATTTGATATGCACTTAACTTATTAACATCTGCACTAGGGCAGGGAACCACATTCAAGATGTGAAACAGGGTCACGTCCTTGAAACCAAAGAAAGTTGTCACCAAAAGTGCCTTTATGAGAGTCTAGCAACACAGTAAGTGCCCAAAACGTGTTAAATAGGTTAGCCCCTCAGGAAAGGTAAAGTAGCTCACACTAGCAAAGGCAACACTAGGGAAACTTATGAGATATTTATCAAGAGAAATATTTGATAAATAACAAAAAATATTCCATTTTAGGAAGCAGTATGATAATATGTTAAACTTCAAATAGTTCCGCTTATGCGCACAGGCTTTCGTAGGAGGAAAAGAAATGGAAATTTATGGAACATCTGTGTTTTGCCTCGCATTACTAAGAAATTTCAATTACACCAGAGCGTTGGAAACAAGGAATCAAAAACGTTAAATAACTTGCCTTAGGTCATATAGTGATAAAGGCTAGAACTAAGATTAAACTCCATCATCTGATTATAATCAGTTATTCTTGTCTCACTGATATCACTTTATCCGGAACCAGTACTAAAAATACATTATTGTTAAACTATTTGCTTAAATACCAATATTTCCTCAGATTTATGACCAAGATCAATTTAGATTCCAATTTCAAGGCTCATGAGCAATAAAATGATCTTTAAAGAAAAAATACATAAAAAGAAAACATGCATTCTGGGTAGCATTATGAAGTTTTCAAACATCTGATCAAGTATTATTTGTGCTTCCTGTCATGATGAAAGAAGTTATCTACTACTACTTAACAAACCACACCAAACCGTAGTAGCTTAACACCACATAGTAATTTATCCTTATGTCTCTTTGGTCTGTGGATTGGCTGGGATTGCTCAGGGTCTTCTAAGAAGCGCAGTCAGCTGGGGCTGCAATCATCTGTAGGCTCAAGTGGGCTCAACATCAAGTTCGTTCACTCACATTACAAGCAGAGTATACTGGTTATTATTTGGGGATGCCAAATAAAGGGTCTATAAGTGGCCTTTCCGTCTGACTTGGGCTTCTTTCAGAGTGGTGGCTGGGCTCCAAAAGAGAGAATCCCAAGAGTAAATGTTCCAAAAGATCCAGGATTCTTACACCCTAGCCTCAGAAGTCCTACCTCAGAAAGTTGCTTGCACAGCGTCCTAGTCATTGAGCCAGCCAGTAAGGAGCTCAACTCTACCTTTTCGTACGAGAAATAACATGACATAAAGGGAGGAAAGGATATTACCCATCACACCTTAGTCTTTTGCCTTTCACCCTGGCTTCTCGACTTTATCCAAATGAGTACAGGGGAAATATATGATAAAATTATAATGACATAAAGCATTTTGTTGTATTTTCTCTATTCTTCAGCTCTGTCTTTTTCTCTGGAAAAACAGCATTTCTTGAATAAGTGGAAAAAATAAAAGTCTCTCCCTTTTCCATTCTACTCTCTTTTTTTCCTTCTTTTCTTTCCTTCTTTCTAACGGAAGAAAAAAAGGTAAAAATAAATTAATTAATTAAGCAGCAACATATCTAATTATCTAGTAAATCTTATGGTTAGTTTCTACCTGTATATCCCATTTGATATCTACCTGACTGATTCAGTCATCATCTTACACGATAAGGTAATAATAGAATTTTTTAATGCAAGCAAAAAATAGGGAAAAAGTGGGAAAGACAAATTAGATAATTAAGAGAGAAGGAAAATATAAATAGAAAGGAAATAAATCGGGAAGACTGAACAGTATTAAGTCAAAGTGGCTGAAAAGACCAAGAGAAACAAGCCAAATTCTCCCCATATGATGCTGCATCCATCCCTTACTTTCCAGCCATTGCCACCATTGCCAGCTTAGTCCAGCTTTATTTCTTGTTGCCTAAATTACTGCTGGACCATCCTACCTAATCTTCCTGCCTGGAGTCTGTATCCTTCTTAGAAATAACCAAAAACACTGCTTTCCTCACAGTGTTGCCACTTCAAAAACAAACAAAACAATAACAACAACATTACATGACATCTGAAGGATAAAGTCCAATATAAGCATTTTAAGGATTTTCATAATCTGACCTAACTTTCCTAGCCAATCTTGTTTCACAACTCTCCTTTACATAAAACTATCGATTCAACTGGAGTGCTCTACTCACTGCATCCAAGTACATAGAAAAATAACACTACATCTCACTATTACATCATGAAAAATGTGAAATCTAAATCAAAGAAAATAATAACCAACAAAAAAGATTGTGTTTCACAAAGTAGTGTGGCAAAAAACGTTTCAAGTTTGTTAATTATGGCACTTAGGGTCCAGACCACTTCTCACAAGTACAGCCTTCTCATTTTTGTCTTCTGTCCTTTGCTTTAACCTCTGCCCTGGGCTTATCACCAGGAGCTTTTCTGCTGCTCTCTGCCTTCCCAAATCCTATCTCACCAGAAGCCACAAGAAGACCTCTTCTTTATGGAAACTTATATTAGCTGATTAATTTGGAAGAAGTGTGATTAGCAGGATTATTCTGGACCTGAAGTACCTTGTCTAAGGGCATCTGATTTGGTTCTCTATAGAGACCACGCTGCCCAAGTTCCATTCAGTTTTTACTCGGTAGATTTGTTCAGTGCACAGTAGTTTAAAGGCCCATTTCACTCCAGTTTAGTAGATAATTCAACCAGTATCCGTTCATTCATACAACTTTGACTTGCAATAATTACAAACAGTGATTACAGAAACAGTTAAGAAAACACCATTGCAAATGTTATAACTCTTTGTGAGTCTGACATAAATGGGACTTTTTTAAAAAAATAGGATATTTGAAGATAATGATGGGTATATTCCATGATCAAACAAATTTTGTGGTGAGAAAAGTTTATTGTCAGGTATAATTAAAGCTATAGATACCATTTTGAGAGTACAGACTTTACAGGGCAAGGAAAGAGACTTTTTGATGCAAAGTACAAATTAGGAATAATTACAGTGATGATCATGGAATGTCAACATCCATTTTCATTATGATGGGCTCAGTATCCTTCAAAGTTCCATTGAGTCCAGGAAAGCATTAGTATAAAAGCAAAGGAAGCTTTGGGAAGAATATCTTTGAAGTATTAAGAAATAGAGTGACTGGCAGCCAGAAAACATAAAAGTGGAATAAGGTGTAAATGTCTTGATCACCAAACAGAAATTGTACACTTCAAAATATCTTATTAAAAAAGAAAAACAAGTGTTCTTTTTCATGTCCAATGTTATATGCAATTATTGTTGTTTTTTAATCAACTTTGAATTCAAAACTGGGTAAAACTAAACTTTTTAGGGGAGTTCGTAAGGGTGATAAAATTATACAGAAAAGTAAGTACAAGAATGTCATATCAGACAGGAGAGTGGAGGCTTCTGGGGCCAAGTTGTATTACTTGGCACGAGTGGTTCTGTGGATGCTCAGTTCATTCTATTCATCTACAGTTTAGGCAGTTTGCTATTTATGAAGATGTTATATGTAAAATTCAGATAGTAATAAAATCTCCAACTTCTATAATTCATTAGCTTATAGGTATCTGTTTCTGCCATAACTAGTGCTTTGTGCTTTGTTCACATTCCCTTTTGCCCAAATGCAGCTGGTTGTGCACTTAGTAATGACTTGCTCTCTAGAAGAAGTAGTGAAGCTGCTCTGACCCTCAGTGACATTTCAAAACAGTCTCTTTATGAATAGGCATCAGGTGTCCTTCTTAAGGCAAGGATGAAGTGTTATACTTCATATTATTTAAAGAACATGATACAATGCTATGCAACTAATATGCATTCATTCATTCAACAGATATTCATTGACTTACCTACCAACCGACTACCAGGAGAGCCACAGCATTTTGCCAACTGCTATGATGAAATGGCATTTGATGAATGCTATAAAGACACTAGAGACTCAGCAATTTCTCCTGGCTATCAAACTTATTTTGGCTAATGGATATCACTTACTCTCACTTTCATTTAAGTCTTACAAAGGGATACTAGAAAGGGTTGACCACTTAGAAGGTGGAGACTTAATAAAAATTGAAATAGAGTAGAGACAGGAGGGAATTTTAAAAAGCAGAGGAGTAAGGAGGCAGAGATTGTACAACCAGCGATGCTTCAGTGCCCTGCCATTTCAGCTGAGCCAGGTATTCTTCCTGTCCCCTTGCTTGATCTTCCCTCTTGCCCATGCCCTCATCTGCAGGAGTCATGCCCCACACAGATGCCACTGAGACAGGTCAAAGCTAAGGAGGGTCCTGGGATCAAATCTTGACTGAGTAGGGTCAAAACTTCTGATCAGCCACAAATAGAAAAAGCCAGAAGATAAACATCATCCATTTCAGAGGAGTGCCAAAGGTGAAAAGCAGAAAAGCCAAAATTAGTAATCAAATCCCAAGGCATGAGGACAGAGCCAGAAGCTGGGAGGAGAAGGGGAAGCAAGAAAGTAGTAGGTAAAAACAGAAATTGAAACTTGGGGGAAAAAGTTGAAATAAAGGGTCCAAGAACAGAGCAAAGTGAAACACAGGGTCCAAGGCACTGGCTGGAACTATTTCTTGGAGTCTGACACTGGATTTTGTTGAGTATAGGTTAGCTGAATTTAAAAGCGTGGGATCTGAGTAGACACCCTACTCCTTATGACTTTTATCTCCCACCTTGCTGATAGTCTATTATTGACAAGGCATTAAAACACCAAACAAAATCTGGAAGCCTTTTAGGCGGTCTTGCTAATGAACCAACTTAGTCCAGACAGACTTGGCCCTGAAGATGACTGCATCTCCTGAGGGCAGCTCCCCCCAGATTCCTCCACTGACTACTTTGGGAAACAAAGCAGTCGAAGAAAAGGTATATTTAAATAAACTAGTTCTGGTTGGAGCAGCCTGAGACACTGGTAGATGGAAATACCTTACCTACCAGCAGCAAATTTAGTGAACATGCACTGTGTCCCCTGCAGCATGCTTACTCAAAGTACTTTAAATATAATATTCCAGTGTACTTGACATTTTAAAACTTCTGCATTGGATTAAAATCAATTAGATTTTTTTTAGGATCTTGATCCTCTCCCACCCCAGTTTAAACCATGAAGACTAGGGCTATCTTGCCATCTTCTCTTTAACCTCCATAATCTCCAATCAACCCTCAAAAAGTGTCATATGCACCGGGGGCTCTTAGCACCTCACAGGCCACGCAATTCTACCCATTTCACAGTAGAAACGTGACTTGCTCCATCAATATCCTTCCAAGTGTGTAGTATCAGCCTAAAAATGTTTTCTTTTTCCTTGTCTTATATTTCTACCTCATTTTCAGAGGAGAAGCAACAATAATTTAAACTTCTCTCCTATGTGGCCTGAGCCAGGGCTTAACAAAGAATATGGGGGGGGGGTTGCAGGTGTGTGTTCGTGTCACACAATGTGACTGCCGATGTGAGGTGGGAAACAGACACATGCATATTTATGTTAAAGAGATAAAGAGACTGTAGGACCCGCAAATTTGGGGAGCAGCTAGGGGGTGGATTCCTGTCTAATTGTGTAGGAGGCTCCGGTATGAAGATAATCAAAGACTTTGCCAGCATTAAAATATTTCATTCTAGAAAAAAAAAATGCAGTGTTCAGGCATCTCCCCCATTTCTCACTTCCTTGGTGCCCTTCCAAGGTAGGGCCCCTTGGTGCTGGCTTCTCAGTCCTCCCAGGGGAGGTGTATCAAGGCCAAGAGGGCCAGATGGGGCTGCTGGCAGAGATGCTGCTGATCTGGCTCTTTCTTATCCCACTTTCCGTCTGCCAGTGCTTTTGGTGGTGGCAGCGCCTGTCCTGATCAGGTTTAAATTTCCACCCTGCGGCCAGCGGCGTGAGTCCCAGTAAGCATCTGGTTGCATTCACCAGCCTCTACCTGCTCAAGGCTGTAATGTGCCATTGTTTCAAGACTCCCATTTTACACTTCACACGTCAGCTTTCTCTCAAGACAGTTATTTGATCACTAACCACTTTGAATATCATGATCATCGGCTCATTTATTTTTTCTATTTTAAAGGATGGTGCTGGGGTGCTCAGGGAGCAGCTGTATCGATTTCCACATTTGCCAAGGCATCCGAGTGTGAGCTGCCTATCACGATACTGACTTTAATAAAAGGTTATTACAGTGATCATTATTTAGCATTTATATAGCTCCTCACAATTGTTTACCCATTATTCCTCAGAGAACCGCTGTCAAGGTGATCGGTATTAGCAACCCCATTATAGAGACAATAAATCAGGGAGAGGTTTTAGGAATATCCACAAAAGGACACAAAATGAATAACCACAGAACTGGGATGGGCCTGGACTTCCTTCCCTCTGACACTCTTGGTGAGCTCTGGTTAGCAGACTTACACAGAGCACTCTCCTCTTGTGAGTTACAGCTCAGATATAGTGAGAGGCTTTCCCTGGCTGCCCTATCTAAAACAGCATCCCCTCCCCAATCACATCCCTGGGTTTATGGACTTCACGGTGCTGAGTGCTACTGAAGTTATCTTCTTTGGGTATTTATGTTCTTGTTTATTGTTTGTCTTCACCATTCAAGAGGTCCTCCCCACAACAGCAGCAGCCTTGCCTGGGTTGTTCATTGCCGTACCCATCCCCGTTTTGAAATCACCTGGCATACAGTAAGTGTTCAGTAATGCTTGTTGAGTGAATGGCAAGGACAAGATCCCTGCAAATACTCCTACTTATGCATCATTTCCTATGCCTTTTCATCTGTTCCTGGACTTCCTGGATATAGTCACACATACAGTCAATTATTCTTAATTATCCTGGAGCTAATAATCCAGTTTGTGAATGGCCCAGGTCCTTGGCTTCCTTTTTTCCATGGCTTCCTTTCCTCTGGAGATTCCTCCAGATCTTTCAGTTGTTTCTTGACTTTAGTTGAGAGGGGTCTAGGATAAAGTTGGGTGATGAAAGTCCTACCAAACAATTTTACTAGTTCTAATAGCTTTGGAGAGGTACAAAGTTGAAATTATTGATTCCAAGATTTCTTTTTCACTTTATTTGTGGATTTTAAAAAATTCATCTGTTGTATATATGCAATACAGTGAAAAGTACTTTGAAGAAGTTAAAAGCACTGTATGAAATGCAAGATATAATCATGTATGTATGTAGTCCCATTAACCTT
Organism: Macrotus californicus; assembly: GCA_007922815.1. NCBI lineage: Eukaryota > Metazoa > Chordata > Mammalia > Chiroptera > Phyllostomidae > Macrotus > Macrotus californicus. The sequence continues at coordinate 10,227 of VMDR010032103.1, forward strand.
GATAATTGGGAGTTGGTTATACACTTAAGATTTAATTAGTTTTGATAGAACAGTAGCTCACACTTTTCTAATGAGTAGGGCGGGCCAAGAACTTTGAAAATGTATCTTTGGTTGATTTTGTTTCAACCATCAAGTCAAGATAAAGCTTAAAATCCCTTCAAAGCATGAAAGGTTGCCAGTAATGCTGATTTCTCATCAACAAGTAAGAATAGACAAATGGTACTAAACATTTGAATTTTCTTGCTTCAAATTTCAGACGAAACTACAATTTCCACTGGGGGAAAAAAATCTGAGGCTGATCTTGGAAGAAAAAGCCCCTGGATAATCTAAAAACTAAGTTTCCTATTTAAGATTATTTCTAATGTTTTGTATAGCCCTATATGCAACCATAAAATGGGTTGCCTTCTTGTTTTAAATATAACAAATCAACATAGTACCTTATATTTAATAACATATGCTGTTGTATTTGGTACTCACTACAATTACATCTGTAGATATTATTGTCGCCACTTTATAGACGAAAAAAAAGGAAGCAAAGCTATTGAGGTCTTTACCAAAGATTTTAGAAGAAGTCACCAAGAAGATTGGTCTGGCTCACAGCTCCTGATTCCAGTTTAATATTCCCCACAGTAATGTTAGAAAACCGCACTGGAAAGGGAAGACTCATTTCTAATACTTCTGTCCCACCACCAAGTGTCGAAGACCAGAGATATAGTTTACTTTATGGTTAAACTGGCCACATCTACTCAGTCTGTACCTTACCCCAGGCCCTGTGCTTTATCCTGGGAGGATGCAAAGAAAGCCAAAAAAGAGGTTTGATTTCCATGGCCCTTACACACATACAAACATTGTTGTCATACAAAGCTCCACGGAGCAGGGTAAGAGCAGTATCTGAAAACATTCCATGAAAGACATCACCTTTCATGCCAAAATGAACTTGGCATAAAATCAAGATTTAATAGAAGATATATTGAGAAGAGTGAAGAGGGGAATGGGGTGGCTACCAAGTTTTATCTACTTAAATTTTAGTTACCATGTCAAGAAGTTAGTAGGTAATATTTTAAAATTACTTTTAAATAAAAGTATTTGTGTTAGTTATATAAATAGAGCTAAACACAGGAAGAACTAAAGTAGAAATGGCTAACGTGGTTTTCTCTGGGATATGGAACTGGAGCAATAGGAAGGATTAGGGTTGTGAAGTGGGATGTTCCTTTTTTATCTCTTTTTGTCTTTTATTTATTTTTTCAACTAAAGTCAGCATTCTACATTATTTTCTATTAGTTTCAAGTGTACATGATAGCAGTTAGACAACAGTATACTTTGCCAAGTGTTCTCCCCAATATTTTGAGTAACTACTTGGCACCATAGACAATTATTACAGTATTATTGACTACATTCCCTATGCTGTACTTTACATCCCCATGACTATTCTGTAACTACCAGTTTGTGCTTCTTAATTCCTTTACCTTTTTCACCCAGTCTCCGATCCCCTTCCCCTCTGGCATCCATCAGTCTGCTTTCTGTATCTAGGAGACTGTTTCTATTTTTTCTTTTGTTTCCCTTGCCCAAGGAGATATATCAAAAAAAGACATTG
>VMDR010032104.1:0-11818 GCA_007922815.1 Macrotus californicus
TGTAGAAATTGCCCTGGGTTTAATGATCACATAAACAATCCTGTTTCAATTATTTGATTTTATAATAAATGAACTATGCATCAGACTTTGTGTCTTTTGTTACTTTTATAGTATCGATCTCGATAAAGATTATCTCTGGCAGAGTAATGGGACAGGGCTTCACGTGGCTGCTGTCTTCTTTTTTATTAGATCTCAAACTGCAATATCTCCTTTGTCTAAATCAGCCCCAGACGTCCAGATACTTGCATCTGTCACTTGCTCTTTATTTCACTTAGCTTGGCTCTTAAGATGGCTATATATCAGTGCTGGCCCTCACTTAGGCGATTACATGTGGGGCCCAAAAGAGGGTGCTCCAGGGATAAATCCAAAGTGAGGACTAGGCTGTGGAGCAGTGCTGAGAAGTGTGGAAAGGTTCACAGTCCTGTATCCATCAAGTTTGCATCTGAAGCTCCCCAGTGAAAGAAAGTTATAGTGGATGCAGGGAATGAATCATCAAAAAATATTTTGACAACATAGAATGGAACCTTGCATTTATTCACCAACAATTTAAAAATATCTTACTTCTAGTAGACGAAAAAACTTTCTAGAGAAGTTGGAGAAACGGATGGAGCCCCTGTCTATTCTTAACAATGTCAAGATCAGAAAAATGTGTGAGTTTTGGCGAGTTTTTAATAAGCAGAAGAAATGTCTACCCGGAGGCCGTGTTACCTGTGGGGTGAGAGTGTGTGAGCAGATGAATGTAGTGTTTCTCATGGCGTGGTCTGAGAAGTCCTGCATTGGGATAGTTGATAAAAATGGAGACTTGTGGGCTCTACTCAATATCTACTGAATCAGAGTCTTGGGGGAGATCTAAAGATTCATTTTTAAGAAGATCTCTAGGTGACTGTAATGCACACTAAATTTTGAGCACCACCAGTAAATATGTATTTATTTTACATATGTATTTATGTAAAAAAGCTCAAGAGAATGATCTTTTCTCTCTTGCCAGTGTTAGGCAATATTGCTCTTATAATCCACCCTTCTCATTTATATTTAATGCTGTAAGGATGCACTATAGTGGCTTCAAAGTGTTTTCTGAATCACTGCCTATTATTTCTCCATTTAACTCCATTCACAGTCACCCACTGAGCAGGTTGCCTTTGCTAGTCATCCTGATGACAAAGCTACCTGGTAAAACCCAGAGTAGCATTGCTTTCTTACCATTGAGGATATTGTCTAGCCAAGGAATATTGAGTGTGATGTATAGGCAACTGATGGGACTGATGGAGCAATGCAATACGTCCTTGAATTGAATTTCCTCAGCAGATGACAGGACTTTGAAAAACCAGTTGAACCTGAATCTGGTGCTCCACTGAGTCCTCATTGAATGTGTTCACCCTGTGAAGTGCTCCAGAATGGGAGGTGACTAAGATTTCTCAAAAATCAGTTCCAAGGAAAGGTATTGCAGTGGCATTTACATTTTTTCTTTGCAACGGGAATGCCTGGATTTACATTTTTTATAAGAAAAGCAATTTAAAAGCTATGTCATTAAAGGGAATAAATTTTCCTTCATCACTTTGGTGAAGACAGTGGTAAACTTGGCGGGTGGATGTAAGCGGTATGTTTTCTTTAGAATCTCAACTTAATTGAAGATACTCTACTCCTTCGTACCCACGAGGTGGTTGGGAATAATAATGGTATTTAGCTAATGGAGTTGTTCTGTGGATTTATTGATATAATTCATATAAAGCAATTAGAACAGTGTGTGATGTGCAGCAAGGGCTCAGTAAGTAATAACAATAATAGATACCATTTATTGAGCATTTACAATGTGACAGCCACTGTTCTAAGTGTTTTGCATGAATCATCTCAGCAATTTTCTCAAAGCCAAGAAGCTCCAAAGAAATGGACTGAAGATTTGAACCCAAGCATGCTCCTAAACCTCTGTCTGCACTATCTGCCGCTTTCATTAAACGTGGCTCATTATTTCTTCAGATTATTATTGAAGTACACTTCTCACTTGATGACTTGCTGATTGGTTTTATTTTGAAGTTCATGTAGAAGGGCCAAATATCCTCCCAACTCACTCAGTCAGAGAATTTAGCCAGGCTTCTCTTGGATCGAGTAACTGCCAAAAGAGGGGAGTGAGTTAGAGGAAGGCAACTGGTCCTCATTTTGTGTCAGAATGGGAGATGGAGGGGAGAAACTTCATGGGGGCAAGTGATCTGACTGGCGCTGAGTGTTTTCCAGGCTCTGGGTGAATTCTCTGGTGAGACCAGTCTTGTTTTCCACTGGGTACGTAATGCAGACAGCTCTTGCTATGAAAAAAAGATGCCACCTAATATCCATATGGTTCCATTCTCCTGCCTCCCACTGCCCCTGGGCCTGAGTGGGGTCTCCCACTCTCGTGGTACTTTCCATACTTCCTCAAAGATTTTTTTTTGCTAGATGCTGCTATAGATGGTAGTTGTTTGCAATTAGTTCTAAAAAACTGTCTAGTCAAGATCTCTGGAGTCAGACCTGAATTTCAGTCCTGGGTTGGATATTTTCTGTTGTAGTCTATGAACCCTCTGTTCCTCAATTTTCCCTTGTACAATGGAGATAATAGTGGTAACTACTTCATAGGATATAGCACAGGAGGGAGTAAAAAAATACAAATAAAGTGCTTAGTTCACTAATATGTCAACCAGTAATTAGCCTCCAAGCACTAGCTATTACCGTATAAATTTTGTTTTAATAGATTTTAAGTGTTGCAAAAACTGGAGACAGGATTTTTATTGCCTATACCACCTTGTATACCTGACCATAAATCTAGCAAATGAATACATGATGAATAATCAAAAAATAAATGAAATAAAGTTTAGCTTTGGACCAGACAAACTATTTGAGGCTCTGAGACTTGAGTAAGAGAAAGCTCTCTGTCCTGCCTCCCTCTCCTCCCTGACCCCTCGTTTAATACCACCACCAACCTGGAATGAAAAAGATAGGCATAACCACACCCTCTTTGCACCCTGCCTCGGTTCCTCAAAGGGCAGCCTCACCCCTCATTTTGGAAGAAAACATTATTTTCCTCCCAAAAGCCATACCGCTGAAAACAAAGCAGGAGTGGGTTTACTGCTGCCAGTCACTGGGGACTTTGAGTAGACGTCACCCGGAGGACAAGTTCTGCAGCACCACAGTAAGCATGTCCGTAACCAGACGTGTCTATTGGTCTGGGCACGGCCAAGACAGGTTTCATGTGGCTGCAGAGCCTGGGTTCCTCCCCACAGTTGCTTTGTGGGACCTTCTGTTAAACAGGAAGACCTGGCTCTGCTTCTCGCCGCCCTGGTTCATTTTTGGGAGGAGGTCACATAGACACTTTTGACAAAACATCATAACAGCATCCACTGCCTCACATTCACCCCTGCCCCCAGCCCCAACCCCTTGACTCCCCAGCCCCAGTGCCAGGGCATGGAATTTTCCTGGGTGTGAAATCACGCAATCCAGAAAGGGCAAACTCTGTTTTGGCAAGTCACAGTATGGTGCTGGTTACTTACCGCACTGATATTTGTCTGTTAGTGAAGGGAAGCGTTTATTATGTACTCAGTGGGAATTTGCCCACCGTCAAGCCCTTCACATGGGAATTCTCCTGGCAGTCCATGCACAGATGACTGGCTTCTCATGCTTTGGAACATGGGACAATTTACTAACTCTTCCCAAGCCTCTGTTTTTTCACCTCTGAGATGTGAATGAAACCCTTTATCTTCTTCTTGGAGAGGCTGAGAACATAGGAGAGTAGGTGTGCTCGGCCCAGGGCTTGGAAAAGCATGTATTCCATGAAACACGTATAGTACATAATCCTCACAGCACCCTCAGGGAGGTATACTGGCCCCATTGGGAAGACCAGCAAACTGAGGTTTAGAAATTTTAAGTAACCTGAATGAGGCCAAAGATCTGATCTCTTCTTTCTATTGGTCGCTCTAATATTTGTCTTTGAAAATGGAATGCTGTGCTTTACAAGAAGGAAAGATACTGATTCATGCTTTAATTTGATTCTAAACTATGACTGAAAGTTAAGAGTTATTGACAAAGACACTGCCTATTTAGACTACAATGGTCTTTCAGAGGAAAATCATTGGATGGGAGGGGGTGCTCTCCTAGGTCCTTTCCACCCTCCTCACCAGTGGCATTTAGATAACTTGGACAGGGAGACCTGCCCTGATGCTGCCTGGTATCACTTTCCTTGGTGGCATCGTGGGGAACTGCAGATTAAACTCACATTAAACTCTGAGAGAACACAGCCAACACACTCCAGTGGGCAGTGCTCACGGCTCTCCTTACAGCCAGCTGTCAGGAACACACTGCGCTGCTGTGCTGGCTTCCTCAGCACGGGGCTTCCTCACAAGGCAGGTAGAAACCTCAGCAGGATCCACAGGCGCACTGGGCACTCGAGATAACAGGGAGCAAGGTCCTGGCGGATGAGTGACAGAGCAGGTAGCTTTGTAGGCTAGGTGACAGTATTCATACCATTGTTCATGCAACAGCTAGTCAGTGCCTTTTATGTGCCAGGCACTATTCTAAGTGCAAGGCTATCCCAGTGAACAACGTGGACAAAAATCTCTGCCTTCATAGGCAGGAGGTTACATTCTAACAGATGATATTAGATAAATGAGTGGACAAATATACCTCTCAGGCGGTGACAGTGCTTTGGAGGAAAATAGAGGGTGGCAATCCCAGGGTAGGGGAAGCTGTGGTGTTCCACACGGTGCAGTTAGCAATGACCTCGCTGTGTTGGGCAGTTTGGAGCTAAAAGCTATGTGAAGTCACTTATTCATGGAGTGACCTGGAAATAAGCATTCCAGTAGAGGGAACAGCCAAGGGCAAAGGCCTGAGCTTATGGAGGTAAACGATCTGAAAGCAACCCCCACAGGTCCTGGGAGGAGCAATTCAGATCTGAGGGAACCCCTAACTTACCACATCCTGACTGAGTGGAAAGAACCTCCCTCTGGACTTCTCACTGGCAACATGCCTACACCCAGTTCTCAACCCAACAACACCAACCTTATTTCATTTTATAAAAATGGCATATATTTTAAGGTGTGCAATATGATATTTTGAAGAACATTTACATAGTGAAACGATTACTGTAGTCATCTCTTGCATAACTACCTTTTTCGTGGTCACGAGAGCTCAGAAATCCACTGTCTTAGCACATTTCAGGAATACACTACAGCATTGTCAACTGCAGTCAGCATGCTGCACATCACATCTCCAGAATGTGTTCATCCTCCGTACCCACGGCTTTGCACACTTGGAGTGACACCTTCCCATTTGTCCCGCCACCCTGCCCTTGGTAACCACCATTCTACCCTCTGTATCTATGAATTCAACTATTTTAGATTCGACATAAACGGGAGATCATTTCCTTCTTTGTCTAGTTCATTTCTTTTTTTTTTCTTTTCCTTGTCCACATTTTTTTAGTGTTGTTCAAGTACAGTTGTCTCCATTTCCTCCCCACAACTCCCCCCCCAACCCCAGCCATCTGTACCTTCCCACCTTGATCCTATCCCCCTTTGGTTTTTTCTATGTGTGGTTCATTTCTCTTAGCATTGTGCCCTCCAGATTCATCCATAATGTCACAAGTGACAGGATTACCTTTCTTAAAGGCTGAATAACATTTCAGCGTTTGTACGTGTGTTTGTATCACAATTTCTTTATCCATTCTTCCATCGATAGATTGTTTCTATCTCTTCGCTATTGTGAATAACGATACAATGAACATGAAAGTGCAGATATCTCTTTGAAGTACTGATTTCATGTCCTTTGGATATGCATCCGGAAGAGGCTTTGCTGAATTACATGGTAATTCTATTTATAATTTTATGAGGAAACTTCATACTGTTTTCCACAGTGGTGGTACTAATTTAAATTCTCACTGACAATTCATAAAAGTTCCTTTTCATCCACATTCTCACCAACATTTAACTTTTATCTTTTTTTCTTTGTATTAAATTTCTGGAGGTGACATTGGTCGATATGATCATATAGGTTTCAAGGGTACATTTCTATGATGCATGATCTTCATATTGCATCATGTGCCCACCACCCACAGTGAAACCATGCCTGTCACCTAGCCATTCTAGGAGGTGTGAGGTGCTATCTAGTGGTAGGCTTTTTTCCCCATGGGTTATACGTATTTGTTCTTTGACTGATCCCTTCACCTGCTTTGATTTGCACTTCCCTAATAATTAATGATGTTGAGCACCTTTTCATGTACCTGTTGGCCATTTGTCTATCTTCTTGGAAAAAGTCTATTCATGACCTTTGACCATTTTTAAATCAAGTTACTTGATTTTTGCTATTGAATTGTATGAGCCACTTATATATTTTGGATTTGACTATTTTTCAGGCATGTGGTTGGAAAATATTTTCTCCCATTCTATAGGCTGCATTTCTATTTTGTTGGTGGTTTCCTTTGCTATGCAGAAGCTTCTTAGTTTGAAGAAGTCTAATGTGTTCATTTTTGCTTTTGTTGACAGCACATCACCTTTAAATATAAATATGAAGGACCTGATCATTGACTTTCATTTATGTGGCAAGTTCAAGGGCTCCCTCGGGTAGAAAAACAGAAAAACTCCTTCTGGAGACCAGAGGCTGAAGTGCATTTAAGCAATAATAATCTTGTGAAATAAATAGACAAGAAGATCCATGAATTCAATTAACTATGAGATTGCAATCTTCTCATGTTGCAAAGTTACAGGGGTTAATGGATTAATTAGAATGTCACACAACTGTGTGGGAGGATCATTTTGGTTCTGACCTTCATTCCTGGGATGATAAATATTTGTGCCAGTTGTTTGGATATTTAATTTAATTAAAGCTGTGTAGAATAATGGAAGGAAGAATGAGCTTTGAGTTGAACAAATTAACTTTTGAATTTTGATCCCATCCCTTACCAGCAGCAGAACCTTAAGGCTACTAGTTAAACTCTGAGGCTTAGTGTTTCTCTGTAAATCTCATCTAATTACACCTCATTTCAGAGAGGCTGAAAGGGAAAAGCAATGTGTGCAAAGCATCTGGTATATGGTAATTAATTAATGCTGACTATTGTTACCCAACAAGTATACGTGCCACAGACCTGAGAAGTATGATGTGCTGTCCATCAAGGCCTGTGTGGAACATACAGGAAAGGAAGGCATGATTTCTGCCCTCTACAAACTTACCCTTAAGTGTGGATAATTACACCCAAGTAGCTATAATATAATGTATTATAAGAGGAAAAAGTACTATAATAAAAGGGTCGGGGAGCGTTTCTCTCCAATTCTGCTTGGAGAAGTTTCATGGAAACGTTTTAGGAACTTGTGAGGCAGATATAGTGTGGAAAGGTTATTTCAAATACATACAGTCTTTGAACAAAGCCTGGAGATGTAGGAACTCGGGATGAGTTTGCAGGGAGGAGGCTGAGCTGTCAGACAGAGGGATGGACAAAAATAGGGCCAATGAGGTGCACCCTCAAGCTGCCATCAGATGCCGGAGAGACTAGGATATGGTTAAAAGGCACTTGGACATTATTCATTAGGGACATAGGGAGCCATGGAAAGTTTTTGTTAAGAGAATAATAATATGAGGGCCATTATGTGTCTCATAGCCATTACTCTGGCAGCCCTGTGTGGCATCAACACAGATGAAGAGACTTGTAATAAAAACAAGAGCTACAAGTGATTGAATACCCACTATGTTCTGAAAGTATTACTCAATTACCTCAACAGTCCAATGAGCTAAGTGTAGTATGCCCTTTTTGCAGACAAGCGCATGAAGGCATGGAGATGTTCAGTAACTTACCTGAGGCCACATCATTTGTGTGAGAGGTCAGAGACCTGAATCCAGGCATCTGGAGTCCATACTCTGACATTGCACTACCCTGCCTCAAAAGCCAGCTGGACTTTAGAGATGCCTGCATTCTAACGGTCTCTGCCTTTGCCTGATTTTTCTTGTGCTTTCTGGGTCCTCACTGTGTTCATCTTAAACTTGCTTTCTAAGATGTCTTCTAACGTTTGTTTGTTTGTTTGAATTCTATATTTTAATGTGGGTCTGCTCTATTCGGGCAGCAATGGGGTGGGGGAAGGGATGAATGATTGTGCAAGAAACAGACAGACACTCCAAGCAAAGTTTTGTTTCTGATTGATCTTTTTTCCTCAAAAACTTTCTGTAGCTCCAAATTTACTTGAATCGTGTTTTTAAAAAAGCATAGGAGGTACACATTGAAAAAAAGTATATATTTTGGTATATTCAATGGAAATGAGCTAACGGCTAAGCCAGCTGCTGAACTCTAAAATTTACAATTATTAAGAATACTCACTAGTTTATTACACCTTTCATTTGAAACTGTAAGATAGTCACTGTTCAAATCCCCACACTAGTTCCCAATGACTCAGACTGTGCCCTGGGACAAAGCAACTCATTCACTGAAAAGAAGCAAGTCAATACAGCAAGACTTCCTTAAGCCTGATTTCTCTCCGTTCTCGTCTAGCTGGGACAAAACGCACTTCGCTTTTCCTGACTAGTAAACAGTGTTTCTGAAGCAGCTGAATGCGAGCTGATACTCCGCCCCTCGGCATTTTCTGGTTTATTTCAAGATGTGGTGCGCGGGTCCCTGTCTGCAGCAGGAGTCCAGCCTTGGTTAGTTTCCGTTTCCAAGGCAACTGACCAGCCCAACAAAGCCACCAGCCGAGCGGGCGCAGGCTGGCTGGACCAGCAGCCACCTAGCCATCACTGCCACACGTCATGTTTCCTGGAGACCTTCTGGTGACCTCCCAGGTCTTCGGGTGATCTGCGTGTTACTTCATACGTGGCTGTCTCTCTGTGTAAGAGTGATAACCCCCAGGAAGCGCATAATTCCGACAGGCTGACTTTATCCGGCTGCCACTTCTGGCCTCTGCTACTGTAGACAGGATGAATGCATTTTCTCCCCCCATTCACGCCCTTTCTCGCAGCCTCTCCCTCTCGTCTCCTCTCTCTCTCTCTCTTTCTCTCCCTCTCTTTCTCTCTCTCTCTCCCCCCCCCACCCGGCTCTCCTCCTCCCCTACTCCTCTGGCAGTAGCCTTCTTAATGTAGTTTAATGGCTTTACAAAGAAAGCCAGGAAGACAGGCACTTCTCACTGGCTGTTATCGGACCATGACCTAGCTGACCATGAACTTGGAAGGGCTTGAAATGATAGCAGTTCTGATCGTCATTGTGCTTTTTGTTAAATTATTGGAACAGTTTGGGCTGATTGAAGCAGGTTTAGAAGGTAAGGGAGTGCTTTTTAGTGACTTCTAAAAATTCTGTTTTGCAATAAAAATTTCTTCAGGGACTAGAAGAGGCACCTGAAAGGGAATCAGAGAAATGTAACTGTGGGGTGGACGTGAAGAGAAGCAGGTTTTTTCAAGGAAGAAAAGATTAATAAGATAAACTTTCTGTAAGTTTCAGTGATATTTTCACAGCAATAGAACATTAAAACTATGAGCAACACTTTAAATAGAAATGTTAGCACCAAAACTGAGGAAATGAAAGGTTTGTAATTGATATGTCTGCTTATATTGAGAACATTTAGTCCATATGGATCTTAGATTGTTTTTGTCTATTATCCCCTTTTGTTGTGTCAGCAAATTATATTTGGATATGTTGTGGGATTCATCTGTTTGTTGCTATGTAAATGCATTCATTAAATGGAAGTGGATATTCATTTATTATAATTTCTTATGATTTAAGATTGGAGTCTAAGACTGACAAGCTATTTATAAGGTTGTCTAGAGACGTATTTATAGTATTACTTATGTTACATCCCAACAGAGAGTTTGCGGGGCAGCATCCCCAACTCATATGACAGACCTTAGCATGGAATCCGAACAGCAAACTGTTTTTCAAGTGCTGTTCCTTATGTTTACCAGGGGCTCATTCTCCTACTGTCCTTAACAATCATCGTTTGCTTTAAAAAATAAGATGTGTACTTGCCTGCACCTTCCCCTGAATTATAGTCTTCGTGGAGAGTCTGAGTAAATTTAGATTCTCATTTCCCTACTGCTCTGAACACATTTGGGAGTGTGTTTGCATACAGCTAGTGCCTGTCTCTGAAGGTGTCAGAGCGACGTTTAAACACAGCCGCAGATGATGTTTGACGTGGTTGTACTTGGGCATCCGTCTTGCTTTAAATCAGAAAGTTGTGTACAAATGAAAATATGTTCTGAATGTTTCACGTCCACCACTAATGTAGTTCTCCAGAGGGAACTGCCAAGGAAGGCATGAATAAGGTTGCATTCACAAACAGCAAACAGCAAATTAGAGTAAGTGTGTCATTCTGATGTAGGTTAGCAGCAACCTCTGTCTGTAACCCATGGTGGGGAGAGCTGGTAGAAAGCAGGGTTTGTTCAAGTAATGTTAAGTAAGTTTGCAGAACGCTTTTTGTGGCCTCCTTCGATGGAAACATGTGTAGTTCTAAAAGAGCATAAAATTCTAAATTCTGGAAGCGGTGACTACTCTTCAACACTGACTTTATCTTGTGCATCCTCATGACACCAGGAACTTGGCTGGGTGTCTCTGTTCATTAGTGTGGGTTATTGTATCCGGCAAATGGGACGGGACCTCCCCTTGTAAGGCATTGGTCTTTATTTTCTGAGACTGATGGTTTATGGAGCAGCGTCAGCGTTCTTAGCTATGTTGAGGGGACTGTTTACCTGATTTCATGGATGATGTGTGGTCATTCTTTAAACGCTTTTGTTGATGGCATTTATTCTGGCTTTTGGGATGAAACCTACTCTAGTATTAGTTTTCTTTTAGGAGCAAAAACATTTACTCTCCCAAAGGAGAGTGTGCATTTCCTTCCTCTAAGGACCACTAACCTTTATGGATTCTTTTCTTTTTCTTGTTGCTTGTACTCCAAACTACAGTGATTTGTATAAGCAGTTTCTATCCTGTATTTTATGTTTTACAACATCAGCATTTCCCAGGCCAACAATGTACTAATACTGTGCAGAGAGTCAGTGTTCTCTCTTATAAACTTCAACATCAACCCACAGCTGATTTCCAGTGTTTGTAGAAAGTGTTTTTAAATGGTAAAATGTTGATGACCACTCTAAGGAGAAATTTTATCTAATGTGTAAATGTTGATAGAGACAGAGAACAAAAGTGCTTTCCATCTTGAAGTTTATATAAGACATTTCCAAAGTAAATGCTAGCCTCAGAAAAGCTTCTAAACTAGATTTAAGTTGTCTGCATACTTTGTTTATGAGAGATAGAAACCAAAAGAATAGATTAAACAGTTATAGTTCATTGTACATTGTCTGAATCTATAGATAAGAATATGCACAAATCTAAAGTCATAGCCTAATTTTAATTAATGAAAAGGATAAACATTTATTATCAAAATAGCATCTTCATAGATTTTCTACAACTTTCTTAAAAACAAACTGTAATATTTTTCGGATTTATTTCCCCATAGGAGTTCCCTTCCTCCTGCTACCATTTTACATATCTAAGTTAGGGAGAGTAATTTCTTCCACCTTTCTTATTTATCTGCTAAAGTGTACTATATAGTAAAGAGATTTGAGTATTAAGTAGAGAAATTTGGACTGAGGTTAAAGCCCTATAAAGACAGTTTTGAAATTTTTTTCTTAAAAAATTAAACATTTTCATCTAAGCCTTAAAATTGTTTTACAGTGTAGTTATCATTCCAAGTGTAGTTTTTCTTTCCATATTATTACATGTGCAATATGCATTACATTCGTAGGGCCTATATAACACTAGGTTTGCATAATGCAGTTATTATCTCTTTTTAAATATGTATAGAATAAATGCACTTCAAAATAAATGGGTAACTTTCAA
>VMDR010032105.1:0-11776 GCA_007922815.1 Macrotus californicus
TGAATATGGTAGATATGTGTCGTAGGGTTAGAGTACATGATTTTTGAGATCAATTTAATAATTGTTTTTGTTTCAATTTTATAAATAGCTTTCCAGAACAGTATTACTTGATTAAAATGTATTTTGTTTCTTTTGTTTTTTGGTGTTCAGATCTACAGTAGACAGAAGATTTGAGCTTGAAAATATTGAGATACTCTAATACTATGGATACTTTTTCTGATTTCTCATTCAAGTGCAGCTGCTTACTTTTAAGAGGCTGGTTTGCCTTTTTAAAAGATCCAACTTTCGTTATGCAACTGTTTTATTTTAGTGAAATTTCTTGTGTACTCACTTTTTCTATTTTAAACTATTTTTAACTTTTTATTTCTGTTTTTTTCCAGGTGTCACATTATTACTGTGGATGCTAGTTGTCAAAATTTCTGCAGCCATGGCACAAGACTGTAGTGAGTACTAACCCATACTTCCTATGACCTACCCTCTTTAAAATGTGCTTTGTCTTTAAATTTCTCATTGGAGCAGTGGACATTTAGAAACAAAGTTTTCAAAATCTACTCTTCTCGGAGGTTTCAGTTCATTTGGTTATGTGCGTCGTGAATCTTTAGCCAAATGTACGCATACACTGTGATAATGGTAAACACAGCCTTGCTATTGCTGCTCGCTGTGCACGCTAGTAGAGTGGATGTTAGGGTTGGAGCCTCGTCCTAGGTCCAGTTGGTCCCCCGTGTTATGGAGTTGAAGGACCGACTGGAAGCTCCAGGGTGGGCCCTGTGATGAGAGGCAATCCTGCCCCATAATCCTATCCACTCATCATGGATAAAAATATCAGCGAGTGTAGGGCACTAGCCAGAGGGATGGTTTCAGGAATGGCCCAGTAATTTTGTTGTAGGCTATGAGACTCCAAGGTAGGTCTGCCAGGAGTTTCTGGCAGAAGTCTTCTGATTAACAGAGCTGCAGAGAAAGCCTGCCTCCCTCTTCTTCTGGATGCGGTTCTGTGCCAGCGTGAGGTCGGTGTCTCTGCAGTCTGAGCAAGAAGGCACACAAAGCGGAGGGCAGAGGAGCCAGCCCTGGAGCCTGTCTCTCCTCCAGAAGTCCAGGCTTTTGAGCCAGTACTTTTCGTTTTTGTTTAAGCCAGTTTGCATGGGGAGCCAAAACATCCCAAGTGATTCACTTAATTTCCACTTTATTTTTAGTAATCCATTAGTTTTCCCCTGGGTAATGTGGGAGTAACTGCGAAAGGAGGCAAAATAGCGCCTTGCCAGCCTTTAAACTGGCAAGGCGTGTCGCTGTTGACTGGCGGCAGGCTCTTCACACTTAGCGGTTACCAGGTCTCGGTTTCGTGTTCAAAGACAGGAGAATACAATGTATCGCTTTTAGATTCCCCCCGCCCCCCAAGGGTTTTCCTTTTAATCAACCCACTTGGGCTGTGGATGCTGATCAGGGTTTTGGACTGCGCCTGAAAAATCAACCCCTTGCCTAGCTGTGTATTTGGCAGTGTGGAACTGTTCTTAGAAGAGTCTGTACCCACACTTCTAATTCCTTGTTTGCTTTTCAAAAATTAATGTGAATATTGCAAATAGAAAAACTATAGAAAGACTAGTGTAACAAATATCCGTGTGTGCCCTCCCACAAACACTAGAGAAACCAAATGTTTCCCAGTGCTCTGGAACAATGGAAACCCAGGGGACAGTCCCCTCCCTAACTGCTGTGCCATTTTTCTGCTTCTGAGGAAGCAATGTCCTGGTTTTGGTCTTTATTCTCCTTATGCTTTTTGTTTGTCCTTTACCACACGTGTGTAGCGTGATTTTTGTGTGTGTGACTTCAGGCAATGTAGATACTATGTGATTTGTTGTTCAGAATCTCAGTTTAGAATAAATTCAGGGTCATGGAAAGAGGCTGTCAGTGTATTCTCAGACACTCGTCCAAAGGTTGGTCACCAGGCCCCTTAGTGGTCTGCACTGGAGTGTGTTAGCTCTTAGGTGTTTGCTGAGGTTAATCAACACAGTGACAGCTGTTTATCTTGTCTTGTGGAATCTGGTGTGTGGTCAGCTTCTGAGTTCCTTTGCTGTCCCAGATTCCGCCCTCCTGCGCGGCCTTGGCACATACAGGACACTTTCACCATCAGTGTGCCGTCAGTGAGCTTTCCAGAACGTGTTGGTTGCTTTTTTGATTTAAATGCTCTATTCCTACCGTGGTCAATATGCTTGCCCCTGGCAGACTTAGGTAAATCTTTCTGCACTCTGACAATTAGTTGTGACACCTACAGAATTTACTTCGGTGCTTTCCACATTTGTCAGTTTGTTCCTTGTGCTGGCAGCAGCGTTTATAAAAGAGGCGTCCGCTCCTGTGAACAGACTGTGAAGTATGGAAACATAGTACTGTGGGAGAGGAAAAAATAATGTTACTTCTACCCTTCTAAGCTCTTCGGGCTAGACCAATAATCAAATTCCCAAAGCAAACAGTGTCCAGCCAGTAGAGTCTCCTGGCTGCCTTGCCAAAACGGTGGAGGAGGAAAAATATTTTTTCTCCTACCCTTTTAAGTTCTTCCGACTGGACTAATTAATTCACATGAGACAGATTAACAGGAGAAAATGACTAAATTTATTTCATTTATTTTTTCTCACCTGAGGATATGTTTATTGATTACACACACACACACACACACACACACACACACACACACACACACCCACCCCCCCCCACCCCAGTGTGATTGGTTGCCTCCCATTTGTGCCCCAGGTGGGGCTCAAACCCACGACTTAGGTATGTGCCCTGACCAGGACCTTTCAGTGTATGGGACAGTGCTTTAGGTAGCTGAGCCACCGGCCAGGGTGAAAATGACCAAAGTTATTACGTATGTACATACAGGGGTTCCATATGAACGCAAGATGTGAAGACAGATCAGGCAGATAAGGCTTATATGCCATCTGAGGGGTGGGAAGGGATTGTGGTTTGGGACTTCAGGAAAGTAATTCACATGGAGATAGAAAAGCAAATACTTCGTAAGTAAATGTTTGCTGGACTGTCCTTAACGGGACACAGGACTTTGATCAAAAGGACTTTGCTGGGTTCCTCCCTATCACATACTAGTTCATATCAAACTATAGTTATCTGTGATAATATTTTCCTTCCTGAAGCATGTCCTCTATCTAAATTCTTTTAGGCAGTTAGGGGGAAAGTTAAAGTTCTTCCTGAGTCTTCTATTTCTTAAAAAATAACCAGTTTAAAATAATCAGCATTCCAAAAGGCATATTTTGGGGTGGCAAACTCTGCTTTCCCTCAATATCTCAGTCACTTGGAAATCTCAGACATCTTTGCTGTATTGTCCTTTCCTTTTGTGCCCCAATGTGAGCCTTGAAGATACTTCTGTATTATTCGTGTCTGAAATGTGTCTTAAGTCATTTAACTTCTGCATTCAAAAAACTTTTTCTTTTTTTTTTGCTGTTAGAGGAATCTTATTACTCCTTGGTCTTCTTTGGAATGTTGTTGTTGGAACTGGAAACTGAATAGCCATTTCCATTCAGAGATCATTCATTCTTTCATTTGGGGAACATAATTATTGACAAATTGCCAGAGAAAGATCGATGACCATCAAAAGAGGTTTTCTTTCTTCTTTTTTCAGAGTGTTATCTTTGCTTAAATGTTTAACATGTGAACAAGTAAAGGCAAAAAAATTTTATCCCTTGATTCATATATCCTGTATCTACATTACAAGAAGGGAAACAGATACATCTTTTATTGAAATCAAACTTAGTTTTTTGCCTATTGTGCATGCTTTTTGTTGTTGTTCTTGTTAAAAGAATGGCTTCTTTTTAAAATTTTATTTAAATGTAGCTATTTTTAGGCTTTTTTCCTTCAGTGTGGACCCAGGATCTTAAATTAAAATGTTGCCAATGTTAGAAGATTATAGCCATCAAGTTGAAACACTTACCAATGAGGCTGCTCTGAAAAGAGATACTAAATCTCTCCCACTGGGGCACGACCAGTATTCAAGGTAGTAGCATCAGGCCAAATACAGACACTAGAGTTTTAAGATATTTAAGCTATAATCCTGCAATATGTCTTATATCCATTTTCTTATTTAAAAAACTTTAGTGTTACGGGTACTTTTAAAGGGAAAAAGCCTTTTAAAAATTTTCTTAAAAAAATCAATTCAGTAAACTGATATTTTTTGTTTCTTGTGGAATGATGTCTTCTTATTGATGTATCTTTTTATATAAAAGGATTTGTAGACTTGGCTTGTTTTTATACCTCAAAATGAAATGGTGCCTTTGTGGGGGATGGCCCACTGGGCTGAGGGGCTTGTAGACAGGAGCTCAGACCCTAACTAGGTCCTGCTCTCTGCAGTCTTGTGGACGTGAAAGTGCTGGCGATCGACCGCTTAGTCTGGGAGAGCCATACATGAATCATCTAAATCAGCACACATTATCTAGAATGCAGTTAAACATTTTCTACTCTCTATTCTGATTGAATAGAGGGGATTAGAAAGGGAGCCTTGTTCTTTGAGTTTTAAAGTATTCCAGAGGGTAGGTACCTGTCTGTGTAAGCAGATGTCTTGCCTCGATGGAATGCAGAGCAGGCGTGACGTGTGTAAGCAGTTCCCATTTCGCCAGTCTGTGCTACGGCGGCCCTCTGCACCCTGATCACCTTCCTCTGTGAAGCAGGAGGTAACTGTTGCCTGTCTTCCAGATCCAACTCACCCCGCCCCGTCCCCACCACGGCTCTCAGAAAGGGGACCGGGGCTGTCTTGCTGCCTGGAGACAGAGCTTAACCCCCCACAACACTTCTGAGGCAGGAGGAACTTCTAGAAGTTGATGGTGTCTCTCTTTTGCTTACTCTAGGTTGTCCTACTCATTGTTCTCTCTCCAATTTAGGATGGACTGTTGATATCCTTTTTTCTCCTTTCTCAAAATGTTGGGAGGAGGGATTTATTGAGCCCATTAGGCACCTGGCAATGAAGTGGGTGAAAGTCACATTTTTTCTGTCTTCACTATATAACTTAGCTTTGTTTCAGTTTATTTTATAACAAGACTTTAAAACAATCGTACTCATTCTGAAGTGGAGGAGGTGTGTAAGTCATTTAGGAATACAGGTAAAACAAACACTTTTTTAGATAGAAAGTAACCCTTTTAATTAGTCTTTTCCGCTTTTGGGTTTTCTCTGATGGTGCATAAGGAGCCCGCCCAGTACTTACTATCTTACTGTGTCTGCTCCAAAGAGAAAAAGACAAGCAGACTTAACCGCCCCACAGCACAAACACCAGGCTTCAGCATGGAGTGTGGCTTGACTTTTTAATACACGGATAAATGTTCGTTTTCATATTGGAATACGTGTGAGGGGCTTGGCAAAGGACTGCACCCTGACAGGAAGGAGAGGAAAGCCGTAGCTCACTGTGTAATTCTCTGTTTTTCAGGCGTAACCACTGTTCCGTGTCTGTGGGTAGGTGTGCACGAGCGTGTGAATTAGGTTGTCGTCTTCTGTGGCATTGCTGTTTGTTAGACTTTGTTATTGTTCACTATGGAGTTGATAAAAATCAGGCCTTCAGAGGATAAAGTCGTTAGCACATCTGCCAAGTTAAGTCGAAAGATTTTGGAGTGAGTTTCTAAGAAACTGATTGGTAAAGTATTTCCTATCAGTGAATACCCTTGATAAAATTCCTTATTATGCGGTCAGTTCAGCTCCTTTCCCTGATATAAATCACAAAGACCTTCATATTAGCAGTTTAAGCTGCTTATAAAAAGTGCCTGTTCACTAAGAACTGTGGTCCTGTTTGTTGTAAGGACTTGTGGAGTGCCCAATTAACCTTCCCACTTCATCTCTATTTGCAATTAGGAGCCAAGAGACCATGCTTCAGTACTGAATACAAACTGCCCAACCTTATTATCCTTAGTTTGCATATTGTGTAAATAATTGGGTCATTAGCCAACACCTAAACAGAGGGGTGTGAAAGGTTTACCTTTAGTGGGAATTTAACATCACTTTATGGCTTCTAGATTACTCTGTGTAAATTATTTCTCCCATGGTAGTCAGAATCCCTTGGTAATGAGTGCAGTGATTGTAAGACTTACAGTCAAGAATTGTGAAGTTCTTAATGAGTGTAAAAATATCTAACGGAGTTTTATGTTTGATTGCATCTTATCCCTCCATAGCAGATGCCTTCTACCCTTGTGAAAGGGTGTCTCAATTTTCTGAATGAATGTTAATCTTTGATGAAAGCTTCCCACCCATATTTATTTATTTTAAAAAATTTCTTCTCAAACCAGTTAAATAGCATTAAACAGTTTGGTCTGTGAGTTTAAGTTCCCCTCTGTTAACGGAAAAATCCGGATAAGCAGTATATGATGGTAGACCAGCTGTCTCTCCTTGTGTCTGACTGTTTGGCCCCATCCCTAACATTTGATATCTCCGTTGTTTTATTATGTAGTGGCCTTGTTTGAAAGATGGAAACACCAGTGTACGTCTATTCATGCTGCAAGAGTATAGAGCTTATTGGTTGGAGAGATTCAGGCCCAGGTCCAGCATTCATTGTTCCTGTAACTGGATCCTTTAATTGTATCTTGCTGATCGTTTGGACTGACATCCATTCAGTTGTGTTTGTTTGAAGCATCAAGCAAATCCCAGTTAACACTCTGCCTCCCAGCAAAATAACTTCTATAAAAATAATACATACTTGTGAAAATGTAGAAAGGCAGATAAACATAAAGATGAAAATAAAACCCATTTTTAATTTTATCATCCAGAGTAGCTGTTACTGACATTGGCTAGAAATGTATCCTCATAGAACACAGAGCATTTCATTAAAAAAAGGGAAAACATCTCATACCAATTATTAATAAAGACGATGGTGATGGCGACCAGAAACTCTTAAATGCTTATACATGGTATGCAGTTAATATCCTCTATATTACAAGCATTTATTTCTATATGTTGGGTCCATGTCCTCATAGGATAAGGAGGGAGCCTCTTTAAAGAGAAGCTGGACTCTGGCCTGTTCTGGTCATCTTTCATTTCTAATGATTTCTGAGGAGAAATTTGCGTGTGTGTGTAGAGTGTGTTTTTCTATGTAGGTATTTCTTTTTGTTTTTTTAAGTGAAAGAGTCATGCAAATTAAGCTGCTGTATAGAAAGAGTAGGAGAATAATATACTTTTAAAAGAAATGTCTTCTGTTTCTCTGATAGAAAGATAGGAGAGGAAAGTCAAGTGATTAAAGGCTGCACACGGTAATTTCAAGGGGTAATTGTAGGACAGAGTCCCTGCTGGATCTTTTTTTTAATATGGTGTATCTGTCCTCAGCCCATTCTCTCTGCTCCTTCCCATGCTGGAATCGCTCCATATAACTTAACAGGTCAGCATTGCAAAACTTACGGACTTCTGCCCTCACTCAGTATCCCACTTCATGCTTCAATTTACAATAACTTGGGTTTCTCTCTGGTTTTCAAATCATCACACCATAAAGACTCAAACAACAGACACCACCCCGGATCTGCAAGTATTTGTCTTTTGTGGTGTTTTGATAGTTTCTGAACATTTGTTTGTGGGCTTCTTTCTCTGAGGCTCAAAATAATTTGATGTGCTTCAGTTTCCTTAGCTTCCAGCGGGCTTCATTTAAGCATCTGTCCTGAGAGAGGCATTCTCCCTGAGCAGAGATGCGCTTCAGCCGGTTGGCCAGTAATGACCCCCCAGTTTCTTATCCCGAAGCTATTGGTAAACAGAGCAAATGATGAGTTTTGTCTTTTGTCCTCTCTTCCCAGTAAAGAGTGTCAAAGTTGATTTAAAGGAAGTCTGCATTCTGTGGTATCCTTTAGTTTTGACACTGTGTTCCTTTAGATTTTTGCCTGGAATTCTTTGGGAAATTCCACCCGGAAGAAAGTGAGGATTTTTAGGAGAATGTGTTTCGGCAGCTGTTAATGTTCGCAAGAACGCAGCACTGTCTTGGAAGATTCTCTGGCTGCACAGCACCGGCTGGCTGGATTTCACTTTTACAACTGTCCTCTTTTCCATTGAGAGACTAATTTGAATTACGTTAGGCAGATACGGCCACGAGTTTTATATTATCTTGTGCTTGTATTGCTGTGTTGAGTGTCGGACCAACTTGCTCACTTGTTGACTTTGAGTCATTGGTGTGATAGTATGTTTTCCGTTTTAAGCACCAAATCGAGATTTTAGTATTTAAACACGTAAATTAGAAAGCAAATTTTAGTTTGCTTACAAAATTTTGTCACTAATAATAGTAATCCTATCTTTCCTGTCTGTTTTACTAATGGGTAGCTTCATGAGACATTTAGATTTTGCATAGTTATGCCCAGTAGTTCTTAACTGCTGTATTTTTACCTACATTGTTGGGTTGTGTATTAGTTGGTTTTCTTGCATAGTACTCAGATGTGTTACAGTGAACTGTTCTCAGTCAGATGTGAAGAACCCTCTCTATTTGCCGCTTGGACTCTTAGGAGTTACTGTACTCTCTGTTTGTGGGTCGCTGATTCTGGGAAGTTTACTTCTCAGATGCAAAGACAGGTTGTTGTTGTTGGTTTGCGTAGGAATCCAGTGTAATCTCTTTTCAGGAAGGGTTTGGATGAGCCATTTTTGATTGGTCTCCCAGTTCTCATTCTTGTTCCTTCCAAGTGGGCCATCTTTTTGCTCTTCTATCTTCATTTTCTTCTTTTTTGATAAGAGAGGGAGAGGAAGATGGAGAGGGAGAGAGAAGGGGAATGTTTGATCTTGTTCTAGGTGGAGGGTGGGAATACAGTTAAGTTCAGGTAAAGAATGAAGGGGCAGACCCGGCCTGGGTGGATCCCACATATGAGTGAAATTTAATAAGAAAATTAGGGAGAAAAGGGTTCAAGTGAGAAACTTGTGGTTTAGGAAGTGCAATAGGAAAGGGGAGTTGCTGACGCTGCCATCATTCCTTTAGCTGTTGTGTGCTGTTGACTCGAGTCATACCAGGTGGCTGTCACTTTCTGACCAAGCTCTGAGGACAGCTTCTGAGCAAGAGCTAACTATTCACGGTTCCCTACCCTGCCCCATAGTAGATGCTCAGTTAATAGGAAGTTGACTTGCTCACTTGTTAACTGCAGGAAAAGGAAAATAGACTCATTCTTCCTTAAAATAGCTGTTGTGATTTTCTTCCAGATGAATTTCCCCTTTATTAATTCTGTGAGGAATCTATAAAATAAGTTGAATACTTTTTAAAACATTGAACCTTCTTTCCTGTTGTTATACACTAGCATCTCTTCTTTCTCTAGAGGAGTGAGAAGTTATTTTCTTTTTTTCCTCTGCAATAAAGGCATTCTAATCTTTATTGTATTGTTTCTATTACCTTTTAGTCCCCTTATTCCCCCCCCACCCCCCCAGCAATCACCACACTGTTGTCCATGTCCGTTTGCCTTTGTGCTCGATCCCTCTGTCACAGGTGGGCACAGGTAACCAGGTTCTTGGTGATGGGGACAAAGAATTGAACTGAACACCCAGAGTTTATAGCAGAGAACATGGGAGCAGGCCAACTCCAAGCAGAGACTGACCTCATGGGCTGGAGGGATTCTATTCTTATGGGGTAGATCCTTCCTGGCTAGTTTTGGCGGGCTTTTATTGCGCATGTACAAGTAGTTGTATTACTTTAAAGCTACTGTGCATGTTGTCTCCCATGATTTTCCCTGATTGGCCACTGGAGAAGGGGCCGCACAGTGTTACTGAATGGACTCCCACTTTTCCTGGGGTCCCCCTGTACTAGGTTTGCCTTGCCCGCCGCCAGGGAATTATAGCCCTCCATGTCAGAGATTGGTGAAAAGGAAAGAAATTATTTATTCAAAAGTCATACAGACTTGAGAGTAATGACTTAATGTTTTCATTAAAATTCCAAAGTCCCTTAAAACACCCACAAACACACACAGTCCTTCCTTCCCCCCTTTGCCCAGTCTGGGGTACCATATCTCAGGAAAATAAATAGAAGTCCATGGCTCAGGTAGCCCCCAGTTCTTCCCAGTAATCTGCGCTCGGCTGGCAGGCCTCCCTCGGTTCCTAGCACCATCAGCTGTGTCACCAGAACTCCAGTTCTTCATCCGAAACCACATGGCACCTTCTCATGACCCACCAGCAAGAGTTCTTCTACCCCTTTCTTTCCCGCAGTGTCTCTCCTGCAGTCTTCCAAACTGCTAAGAAAGAGCTCTGCATCGCTGCTGTGTCTTGCTTTCTGGCTTCCTAAGCTGTGTGGCAAAGGGAAACCCCAAGCCACGTGGTTCTCCCCTGCTAAAGCCACATGGTGATTCTTGTCATGGCTGCCATGCCTGGGTTTAAATCCCAGCGCCAATCTTCCTCTGCAGCCCCGTTTCTGACTCCTCCCACAATCGGCTACACTTGCCAGCATTCCCGTATTTTTCCAGCTTTTCTGGGCTGCTATAGTAAGTCTGGGCAGGCGTGGCCCTGTGGTGTGGAGCCAATCATCTCCAAGCTCTTACGCAGGCTCTGTAACTAGGGGGAGTTGCCTCCCAGTTACATCCTGCGTGGAAGTCACTCCCATCTCCCTGGCTCAAAGCAAGGCCACAGCTCTTTAACATATCCATGAAACCAGTTAAAGGTTATAGATATGTTAAATGACTGTTCTAGAGGTTATCTGCAAAACAGCTCTCTCAATGGCCCTGCTCCATGTGTCCCATCCCCCAGTTCAGGCCTGTGGGGGTGGGGGCAGTGAGGATATCCCATATTTTTAAATTTCCTGGACACCCTGAGCCCTGGACCCCATTACAAACCCTTCTTTTGGGCCCCCTGGCTGCACCCTCTTACACCTCCACCACTTAACCCTCCTACCCAACTAGCTGTCATCCTGCTCTCCATCCATGAGTCTGTCCCCATGTTCCTTGTTAGTTCACTTTGTTCATTAGATCCCACATATGAGTGAAATTATATGGTATTTGTCTTCTTCTGACTGGCTTATTTCACTTGGCATAATATTCTCCAGGTCCATCCATACTGTCACAAAAGGTAAAATTTTCTTCTTTTTAACAGCTGAATAGTATTCCATTGTATAAATGTGCCATAGTTGTTTTATCCACTCATCTATTGGTGGACACTTGGGCTGCTTCCATATCTCAGCAACTGTAAATAATGCTACAATGAACATAGGGTGCTTATGTTCTCTTGAATTAGTGTTTTGGGTTCCTTTGGATATATTCCCAGAAGTGGGATTACTGGGTCAAAAGGCAGATCCATTTTTAATTTTTTTATGGAGTAGTATCTCCATAATACTTTCCACAGTGGCAGTACCAGTCTGCAATCTCACCAGCAGTGCAAAAGGGTTCCCCTTTCTCCACAACCTCACCGCACGTGTTGTTTGTTGATTTATTGATGAGAGCCATTCTGACAGGTGTGAGATGATATGCCATTTTGATTTTAATTTGTATATCTCTGATGATTAGGTGAGCATCTTTTCATATGCCTACTGGCCATCTGTATGTCCTCTTTGGAGAAATGTCTATTCAGGTCCTTTGCCCAGTTTTTAATTGTGTTGTTTGGGTTTTTTTTTTTCAGTGTTGAGTTTTGTAAGTATTCTGTAAATTGTGGATATTAACCCCTTATCAGATGTATCAGTGAATATATTCTCCCATTCTGTGGGTCATCTTTTTATTTGGTTGATGATTTCCTTTGCTGTGCAAAAACTTTAGTTTGATGTAGTTCCATTTGTTTATTTTTTCTTTTGTTTCTCTTGCATAGGGAGATATATCTGATAAAAAAATTTCTATGAGCAATGTCTGAGATTTTGTGTCCTGTGTTTTCTTCTATAGTTTTT